>OY757027.1:74204389-74363389 GCA_963580285.1 Lucinisca nassula
GTATGGAAAATAATAACAGTTGGCAAACACCGCAACTGTGCAGGGCCTGCACTATTTGCTAAGAGAATTTTTCGTCAAAAATAGAATAAAAAACAAAATTAGCCCCCCCCCCCCACGCAGATCCCCCCGCCACCACACACACACCACAGGGATGAATTTTGGGACATCTTTTCGGTGTAAACTCAGTATATACTCCCGTAAACTAGAATTTTATCATATAAAAGTTTGAACGGTAAGCGCTGTTCATACTCCGCATAAGAAGCTTTGAATACAACCCCAGCAACCCGTAAATATTTGCAGTTATCCGTGTAATTTGAACATAAAATCCCAAGTTAAAAAGTCAAGCACAGCAGGTCTGGACGAATAACGTCCATTTCTGCCAATAATACCGCTTGGCAAACACTGCAACTGTGCAGGGCCTGCACTATTTGCTAAGAGAATTTTCGAACATAAACCAAGTTCCAGTTATTTTAACAACTAACAAATCGGTATAAGTATGCAGCCGATATAAAGGTAGCTGCACAAGCTGTCGTTTTTATCCAACAAAGCATGCACTTAGCGCTAATGTCTTGTATTTTTTTTTTTTTTTTTTTTTATAAGTGTCTTAAACGGTTCCCGGTCAGACCACGTGATCGCCATATTTGGAAGTCACGTGACGGCCATTTTTGGAAGTCACGTGACCCATAATAGTTCCGTTAGAAATGGCTGTCTTATCTCTAGGACTAACATTTATCAGAGGGAAATGTTTGTTATTTTCTTATTATTATTTCTAATCCAAATACAGTGGAACTTGTTGGCTCGAACACGGATGGCTCGTTTACCATGGATGAGTGGAATCCGTTTTTGAGTCCCAGGGGAATTCCTTCACATAAGAAGTAGTGTGGGACGAGTAAGGAGATTTTCGACTTTAAACTTGAAAATGAATGCTGCGTGTACTCATTAGAATCGCCTCAATGAGGCGATTCTAATGAGTGCACACAACATAACATTTTATTATAGAACACCGAAAAGATGTCCCAAAATTAATCCCTTTATGCCTCCTGGCAGTTACCCTCAATGGCTCGAACTGCCTCATTGTGGCAGTTCTAATGAGTACCCACAATATATTCTTCTTTTGCAAAGTATGGAAAATAATAACAGTTGGCAAACACCGCAACTGTGCAGGGCCTGCACTATTTGCTAAGAGAATTTTTCGTCAAAAATAGAATAAAAAACAAAATTAGCCCCCCCCCCCCACGCAGATCCCCCCGCCACCACACACACACCACAGGGATGAATTTTGGGACATCTTTTCGGTGTAAACTCAGTATATACTCCCGTAAACTAGAATTTTATCATATAAAAGTTTGAACGGTAAACGCTGTTCATACTCCGCATAAGAAGCTTTGAATACAACCCCAGCAACCCGTAAATATTTGCAGTTATCCGTGTAATTTGAACATAAAATCCCAAGTTAAAAAGTCAAGCACAGCAGGTCTGGACGAATAACGTCCATTTCTGCCAATAATACCGCTTGGCAAACACTGCAACTGTGCAGGGCCTGCACTATTTGCTAAGAGAATTTTCGAACATAAACCAAGTTCCAGTTATTTTAACAACTAACAAATCGGTATAAGTATGCAGCCGATATAAAAGTAGCTGCACAAGCTGTCGTTTTTATCCAACAAAGCATGCACTTAGCGCTAATGTCTTGTATTTTTTTTTTTTTTTTTTTTTTTTTATAAGTGTCTTAAACGGTTCCCGGTCAGACCACGTGATCGCCATATTTGGAAGTCACGTGACGGCCATTTTTGGAAGTCACGTGACCCATAATAGTTCCGGTAGAAATGGCTGTCTTATCTCTAGGACTAACATTTATCAGAGGGAAATGTTTGTTATTTTCTTATTATTATTTCTAATCCAAATACAGTGGAACTTGTTGGCTCGAACACGGATGGCTCGTTTTCCATGGATGAGTGGAATCCGTTTTTGAGTCCCAGGGGAATTCCTTCACATAAGAAGTAGTGTGGGACGAGTAAGGAGATTTTCGACTTTAAACTTGAAAATGAATGCTGCGTGTACTCATTAGAATCGCCTCAATGAGGCGATTCTAATGAGTGCACACAACATAACATTTTATTATAGAACACCGAAAAGATGTCCCAAAATTAATCCCTTTATGCCTCCTGGCAGTTACCCTCAATGGCTCGAACTGCCTCATTGTGGCAGTTCTAATGAGTACCCACAATATATTCTTCTTTTGCAAAGTATGGAAAATAATAACAGTTGGCAAACACCGCAACTGTGCAGGGCCTGCACTATTTGCTAAGAGAATTTTTCGTCAAAAATAGAATAAAAAACAAAATTAGCCCCCCCCCCACGCAGATCCCCCCGCCACCACACACACACCACAGGGATGAATTTTGGGACATCTTTTCGGTGTAAACTCAGTATATACTCCCGTAAACTAGAATTTTATCATATAAAAGTTTGAACGGTAAACGCTGTTCATACTCCGCATAAGAAGCTTTGAATACAACCCCAGCAACCCGTAAATATTTGCAGTTATCCGTGTAATTTGAACATAAAATCCCAAGTTAAAAAGTCAAGCACAGCAGGTCTGGACGAATAACGTCCATTTCTGCCAATAATACCGCTTGGCAAACACTGCAACTGTGCAGGGCCTGCACTATTTGCTAAGAGAATTTTCGAACATAAACCAAGTTCCAGTTATTTTAACAACTAACAAATCGGTATAAGTATGCAGCCGATATAAAGGTAGCTGCACAAGCTGTCGTTTTTATCCAACAAAGCATGCACTTAGCGCTAATGTCTTGTATTTTTTTTTTTTTTTTTTTTTTTATAAGTGTCTTAAACGGTTCCCGGTCAGACCACGTGATCGCCATATTTGGAAGTCACGTGACGGCCATTTTTGGAAGTCACGTGACCCATAATAGTTCCGTTAGAAATGGCTGTCTTATCTCTAGGACTAACATTTATCAGAGGGAAATGTTTGTTATTTTCTTATTATTATTTCTAATCCAAATACAGTGGAACTTGTTGGCTCGAACACGGATGGCTCGTTTACCATGGATGAGTGGAATCCGTTTTTGAGTCCCAGGGGAATTCCTTCACATAAGAAGTAGTGTGGGACGAGTAAGGAGATTTTCGACTTTAAACTTGAAAATGAATGCTGCGTGTACTCATTAGAATCGCCTCAATGAGGCGATTCTAATGAGTGCACACAACATAACATTTTATTATAGAACACCGAAAAGATGTCCCAAAATTAATCCCTTTATGCCTCCTGGCAGTTACCCTCAATGGCTCGAACTGCCTCATTGTGGCAGTTCTAATGAGTACCCACAATATATTCTTCTTTTGCAAAGTATGGAAAATAATAACAGTTGGCAAACACCGCAACTGTGCAGGGCCTGCACTATTTGCTAAGAGAATTTTTCGTCAAAAATAGAATAAAAAACAAAATTAGCCCCCCCCCCCCCCCCACGCAGATCCCCCCGCCACCACACACACACCACAGGGATGAATTTTGGGACATCTTAATGATTTTTATGTGTCAGCCAAACTGTTTATTGACCTATCCAGGACAAGCAATAATTGCCTATTGTTTACCCCTAAGGGGTAGGTAAATAACCCTTTCACCCCCCAAGTATCTGGAGTACATTCTTTCGCTTTCCGATTACGAAATGATCATTTTATAAAATATAATTCTCTGTACTGGGTCCGAGTATAATTCGCTTACTTGCAAACCATGTTGATCCAGATGAGACGATGCATTGTGAGCCTCATCTGGATCTACACTGTTTGCATAGGTATAGGAACCGGTTTACAGGGTTAGAAGGTTTAGGCCGATCGGTTTATGTTCGATAGGAGTGTAATGAATCGGTCAACACTGTTTTGGTCATATTGAACCTGTCACCTTATCTATCTACACGTTTTTCGGTGGATGCTTGTAGATATACAATGAGGCAAAACTTCATGAAAACACGCCTTTATAATTTTGACCCCATTGAACCCCACTTTTATACAGTAAAACTGAGGTTTGCAGGGGGAACCTTATTTTTCTTATTTCCGCTCTAAAGCATAGATTGTGGGTACTCGATCAGATCAGAATTAAGAAAAATGACAAATTTATTCATCTCAAAATTTTCATTTTTTTCGGCGATAAATGCTGCAATATAGTTGTATAGGCGTGTTTTCGTAATGAATTGTCAAAATAGAAGAATATACGTGTTTTTGTAATGATCACAATTAGTCCAGGTAATACAGAGTGTCCGCTCCGGGGAACGGAAGGTCACGGGTTCGATCCCGGGCCGCGACATACCAAAGTCGTTAAAAATGGTACTAGCTGCTCCTCGCTTGGCACTCACGGATTTACGGGGTAGAGCTAGGACTGGTCGACCCAGTGTCGGGATAATGTGACTGGGTGTGGTATCATGTAATGTGTCTGGGACATGATACTTCAATAAGGCAGCACTATAAAAGTGAGCATCGAGCTCCCTGTCGCAACCAAACACCGTCGTGATATAACTGAAAAAATGTTGAAAGCCACGTTAAACCCGAATTCACACACACACATGGACTGCATGATGCTTCCACGTAGAGCTGAAACTGACCCGCACACGAGTACTGGTAAACCACTTAGAGAATCTAAGCCTGCCCAGGCAAAGCGGTGCGAGTCGGACCGTCCATGCATATAAACCCTTTTGGTTTCTTTGAGCGGCAGGGCTTGAAATGTCTTTTATCCCTTTATGCCTCCTGGCGGTTACCCTCAGTGACTCGAACTGACCTTGTCTCGAACAGATTTTCGCTGTCCGAAAGGTGTTCCAGCCATCGAAGTTGGACAGTATAGATTGCGGGTGCTCGTCAGAAATGCCTTAATGTGGTAGTTCTAATGAGTACCCACAATATATCCTCTTTGTGCAAAGTAAGGAAAATAATCAGTATAAGTATGCAGCCGAAATATAGATAGCTACACAAGCTGTCGTTTTTATCCTACAAAGCATGCGCTTAGGGCTAATGTCTTGTAGGTCTTTTTTAAGTGTCTTAAAGGCATTTATTCTTGATTATTGAGGACTATCATTTCATTACATAATATAATGTAGCCCTCAGTGCTGACTGAAGAGAACTCCTCTGTCTGCAACAGGTAAGGGGCCTCCTTGGAGAAAATCAATAATTGACTAACTGTTAAATAGAGTGTACCTTATTGATTTTCCCCTTTAGTGCCTCAGTCAGGGGATTCAACAGGAGCTACTAATCACCCTAATAAAGGCCGCCTTTGATCTGCTATATACTGTATATCACAGGGGGGCAATAAAACAATTATGAACACACGGTGTGTCCTACAGTCACGTGATCGCCATATTTGGAAGTCACGTGACAGCCATATTTGGAAGTCACGTGTCCCATAATAGTTCCGGTAGAAATGGCTATCTTATCTCTAGGACTAACATTTATCAGATGGAAATATTTGTTATTTTCTTATTGTTATTTCCAATCCAAATATATTGGAACTTCGATGGCTCGAACACCGATGGTTCGTTTAGCATGGATAAGCCCAATCCGTTTTTGAGTCCCAAGGGAATTCCTTCATATAAGTAGTGTGGGATTAGTAAGGAGATGTTCGACTTTAAACTTGAAAATGTATGCTGTGTGTACTCATAAGAATCGCCTCAATGAGTACCCACAATAATTTTTTTTTGTGCAAAGTAAGGAAAGTAATACAACTTGGCAAAAACTGCAACTGTGCAGGGCCTACACTATTTGCTAAGAGAATTTTTCGTCCATAGCCCCCCCCCCCCCCACACACACAGGTATTAATTTTGGACATATTTTCGGTGTAAGCTCAGTATATACCCCCGCAAACTCGAATTTTAGCATATAAAAGTTTGAACGGTAAACGCTGTTCATAGTCGGCATAAGAAGCTTTGAATACAACCCCAGCAACCCGTAAATATTTGCAGTTATCCGTGTAATTTGAACATATATCCCAATTTGAGTGAGTGAGTGGGTGAGTTTTAGTTTTACGTCCCACCAACAGCTAAGGTCATACGGAGACCTCGGTTTAAAGACTCATCCGAAAGTCTGGAGAAGCCCGGGATCGATCCTGCGATCCCTGGTTTACAAGGCGAGTAGCGTAACCACTGCACCACGGAGGCTTCTTAAAAATCCCAATTTGAAAAATCAGGCACAGCAGTTATGGACGTTAAACGTCCATTTCTGCCAATAATACCACGTGGCAAACACTGCAACTGTGCAGGGCCTGCACTATTTGTTAAGAGAATTTTTCGTCAAAAATAGAATAAAAACGCAATTATAGCCCCGCAGAAAAAAGACTTATAAGTAATTAAAGGCTGTTTTGAATATTCGTAAGTGAATAAGGGTCCGGGCCTGGGTAGGAATTCCGACCCTAGTGCGAATCCCGACCCTAGGGCCGAATTTCCGTCCCTGGCCTCTCTAACTCGTTTTTGGTCCTATAATGGTATTACATAGTCATTATTAGTGTTTAAAGGCTGTTTTGAGTATTTGTAATGATAATGATAGCGATTAGGGTACGGGTCCGGGTCGAAATCTAGACCCTAGAGCGAATCCCGACCCTAGAGCCGGAATTCCGTCCCTGGCCTCTCTAACTCGATTTTTGTTCCTATAATGGTATTATATAGTCATTATTAGTGTTTAAAGGCTGTTTTGAATATTCGTAATGGTAGTGATTAGGGTCCGGCCGGGCCCGGGTCCGAATCCCGACCCTAAGGCGACCCCGACCCTAGAGCCGGAATTCATTCCCTGGCCTCTCTAATTCGTTCAAATGAATGTTCAACGTGTTTGTTGTTGATATAATTGTATTCTATTATTATTAAAAGTGTTTTCATGCTTTTTTTTCAATATAGTAATGATAATGATGGCGATAATGGTCAGGGTCGGAATCCCGACCCTAGAGCCGTAATCTCGTACCTGTCCTCTCTTACTCATTTAAATGTCTTTTAAACGTGTTTTTAGTCATATAATGGTATTCTATCGTCATTATAAGTGTTCAAATGCTTTTTTGAATATTGTTAATGATAATGATTACGGTCAGGGTCGGAATCCAGACCCTAGGCTCGAATTCCGACGTGTTTTTTGGTCCTATAATGGTATTCTATAGTCATTATTAGTGTTTGAATGCTTTTTTGAATATCCATAATGATAATGATAATGATTAGGGTCCTGCTTCGGGTCGGAATCCTGCCCCTATAGCGAATCCCAACCCTAGAGTCGGAATCCCGTCCCTATGAGTTTTAAGCGGTTTTGTTGTTGCTATAATGGTATTCTATCGCCATTAAAATTGTTTTCATGCTTTTCTTTCATAAAAGTAATAATAATGATGACAATAATGGTCAGGGTCGGAATCCCCACGCTAGAGCCGTAATCCCGTACCTGCCCTCTCTAACTCATTTAAATGTCTTTTAAACGTGTTTGTTTATCATATAATGGTATTCTATCGTCATTATTAGTGTTTAATTGCTTATTTTTAATATAAGTTATGATAATGATAATGATTATGGTCCGGATGGGAATCCCGACCCTAGAGCGAATCCCGACCCTAACCTCTCAACCTCAATAAAACGTGAATTTTTGGTCCTATAATGTTATTCTATAGTCACTATTGGTGTTTTCGTGCTTTTGAATATTCGTAATGATAATGATAATGATTAGGGTCCGGGTTAGGGTCAAAATCATGACCCTAGAGCAAATCCCGATCCTAGAGCCGGAACTTAGGCCAAAATATAAAAAAAATATGCGAACTTAGGGATATCAATGTCATATTCGTAAATGATTGGAATAAAGACTGACAATTGCACTTTCAGGGCTTCATATAGACATAGATAATGTTAGCATGCCTTTAATAACATATTAACCATGGTATATATCATATTTATCAAATTTATTTTGCGCGGCTCAGGGATCAAGCTTCCAGGTTCGACATTCCGATGCAATAAGCCTGTATACATGCATTAAACACTTTTAAATCAAAATAAGTAATATTTGAGCATAATAGCATTTTTTGATATTTTGGCCTAAGTTCGCATATGCGACCTTAGGTATACCAATGTCATATTCGTAAATGATTAGAAGAAAAGACTGTAATTTGCACTTACAGGGCTTCATACAGACATAGATAATGTTAGCATGCCTTTAATAACACATTAACCTATTGTATATATCATATTTATCAAAATATATTTTGCGCGGCCCAGGGATCAAGCTTCCAGGGTCGTAATTCCGAACCTAACCCCTGAGCCGCGCAAGGTGAACAAGACCTACCAAGAAGCTCAAAGACAATATAGCAATTAAATTATTGATGCGATAAGCCTAAATACATGCGTTAAACACTTTTAAAACAAAATAAGTAATATATGAGCATAATAGGATTTTTTGCTATTTTGGCCTATGTTCGCATGCGAACTTAGAGATATCAATGTCATATTCATAAATTATTGGAAAAAAGCTTGAAATTTGCACTTACAGGGCTTCATATAGACATAGCTAATGTAAGCATGCCTTTAATAACATATAAACCTATGGTATATACAGTAGAACTTCGATGGCTCGAACACCGATGGCTTGTTTACCATGGATGCGTCGAACACATTCTTGAGCCCGCAGCGAAATCCTCTACATAAGAAATAGTGGGGGATAATTAAGGAGATTTTAGTATTTTATCTTGCAAATGTATTTTATCGATGAGGCGATTCTAATGAGTACACACAGCATACGTTTTCATTATAGAATACCGAAAAGATGTATAAAAGTACCTCGTAATGACTCCTGACAGTAACCTCAGTGGCTCGAACTACCCCTGTCTCGAACAGATTTTCGAGGTCCCAAAAGTGTTCGAGCCATTGAAGTTCGACTGTATTATATTTATCAAATTTATTTTGCGCGGCCCTGGGATCAAGCTTCCAGGGTCGGAATTCCGAACCTAACCCCTGAGCCGCGCAAAGTGGCCAAGACCTACCAAGATGCTCAGAGACAATATAGCAGTTAAATAATTGATGCAATAAGCCTATATACATGCATTAAACACTTTTAAAACAAAATATGTAATATATGAACATAATAGAATTTTTTGCTACTTTGGCCTAAGTTCGCATATGCGAACACATGAATATCAATGTCATATTCGTACATTATTGGATGAAAGCTTGAAATTTGCACTTACACGGCTTCATATTGACATAGATAATGTTAGCATGCCTTTAATAACATAAAACCTTTGGTATATATCATATTTATCAAATTTATTTTGCGCGGCTCAGGGATCAAGCTTCCAGGGTCGGAATTCCGAACCTAACCCCTGAGCCGCGCAAAGTGCACTTACAAAATTTGCACTTACAGGGCTTCATATAGACATAGATAATGTTAGCATGCCTTTAATAACAAAATAACCCATTGTATATATCATATTTATCAAAATATATTTTGCGCGGCCCATGGATCAAGCTTCCTGGGTCGGAATTCCGAACCTAACGACTGAGCCGCGCAAAGTGACCAATACCTACCAAGAAGCTCAAAGACAATATAGCAATTAAATTATTGATGCAGTAAGCCTAAATACATGCATTAAACACTTTTAAAACAAAATAAGTAATTTATGTGCATAATAGGATTTTTTGCTATTTTGGCCTATGTTCGCATGCAAACTTAGGGATATCAATGTCATATTCATAAATTATTGGGAAAAAAGCTTGAAATCTGCACTTACAGGGCTTCATATAGACATAGATAATGCTAGCATGCCTTTAATAACATATTAACCTATTGTATATATCATATTTATCAAAATATATTTTGCGCGGCCCAGGGATCAAGCTTCCAGGGTCGGAATTCCGAACCTAAACCCTGAGCCGCGCAAAGTGACCAAGACCTACCAAGAAGCTCAAAGACGATATAGCAATTAAATTATTGATGCAATAAGCCTATATACAGTCATTAAACACTTTTAAAACAAAATAAGTAATTTATGAGTTTAACAGCATTTTTTTTTTTTTTTTTTTTTGGATATTTTGGCCTAAGTTCGCATATATTGGGATATCAATGTAGAAGTAAAACAAAGATCAGGAATCGATACAATTAACTTACTCCACCCATCAAAGACACCAAAGGGAATGTCATATTCGTAAATGATTTGACAAAAGACTGAAATTTCCACTTTCAGGGCTTCATAAAGACATAGATAATGTTAGCATGCCTTTAATAACATAAAAACCTATGGTATCTCTAGGACTAACATTTATCAGAGGGAAATGTTTGTTATTTTCTTATTGTTATTTTGTTATTTTAACACGGATGGCTCGTTTACCATGGATGAGTGGAATCCGTTTTTGAGTCCCAGGGGAATTCCTTATATTATAGAACACCGAAAATATGTCCCAAAATTAATCCCTTTATGCCTCCTGGCAGTTACCCTCAATGGCTCGAACTGCCTCATTGTGGCAGTTCTAATGAGTACCCACAATATATTCTTCTTTTGCAAAGTATGGAAAATAATAACAGTTGGCAAACACCGCAACTGTGCAGGGCCTGCACTATTTGCTAAGAGAATTTTTCGTCAAAAATAGAATAAAAAACAAAATTAGCCCCCCCCCCCCCACGCAGATCCCCCCGCCACCACACACACACCACAGGGATGAATTTTGGGACATCTTTTCGGTGTAAACTCAGTATATACTCCCGTAAACTAGAATTTTATCATATAAAAGTTTGAACGGTAAGCGCTGTTCATACTCCGCATAAGAAGCTTTGAATACAACCCCAGCAACCCGTAAATATTTGCAGTTATCCGTGTAATTTGAACATAAAATCCCAAGTTAAAAAGTCAAGCACAGCAGGTCTGGACGAATAACGTCCATTTCTGCCAATATTACCGCTTGGCAAACACTGCAACTGTGCAGGGCCTGCACTATTTGCTAAGAGAATTTTCGAACATAAACCAAGTTCCAGTTATTTTAACAACTAACAAATCGGTATAAGTATGCAGCCGATATAAAGGTAGCTGCACAAGCTGTCGTTTTTATCCAACAAAGCATGCACTTAGCGCTAATGTCTTGTATTTTTTTTTTTTTTTTTTTTATAAGTGTCTTAAACGGTTCCCGGTCAGACCACGTGATCGCCATATTTGGAAGTCACGTGACGGCCATTTTTGGAAGTCACGTGACCCATAATAGTTCCGTTAGAAATGGCTGTCTTATCTCTAGGACTAACATTTATCAGAGGGAAATGTTTGTTATTTTCTTATTATTATTTCTAATCCAAATACAGTGGAACTTGTTGGCTCGAACACGGATGGCTCGTTTACCATGGATGAGTGGAATCCGTTTTTGAGTCCCAGGGGAATTCCTTCACATAAGAAGTAGTGTGGGACGAGTAAGGAGATTTTCGACTTTAAACTTGAAAATGAATGCTGCGTGTACTCATTAGAATCGCCTCAATGAGGCGATTCTAATGAGTGCACACAACATAACATTTTATTATAGAACACCGAAAAGATGTCCCAAAATTAATCCCTTTATGCCTCCTGGCAGTTACCCTCAATGGCTCGAACTGCCTCATTGTGGCAGTTCTAATGAGTACCCACAATATATTCTTCTTTTGCAAAGTATGGAAAATAATAACAGTTGGCAAACACCGCAACTGTGCAGGGCCTGCACTATTTGCTAAGAGAATTTTTCGTCAAAAATAGAATAAAAAACAAAATTAGCCCCCCCCCCCCCCCCACGCAGATCCCCCCGCCACCACACACACACCACAGGGATGAATTTTGGGACATCTTTTCGGTGTAAACTCAGTATATACTCCCGTAAACTAGAATTTTATCATATAAAAGTTTGAACGGTAAGCGCTGTTCATACTCCGCATAAGAAGCTTTGAATACAACCCCAGCAACCCGTAAATATTTGCAGTTATCCGTGTAATTTGAACATAAAATCCCAAGTTAAAAAGTCAAGCACAGCAGGTCTGGACGAATAACGTCCATTTCTGCCAATAATACCGCTTGGCAAACACTGCAACTGTGCAGGGCCTGCACTATTTGCTAAGAGAATTTTCGAACATAAACCAAGTTCCAGTTATTTTAACAACTAACAAATCGGTATAAGTATGCAGCCGATATAAAGGTAGCTGCACAAGCTGTCGTTTTTATCCAACAAAGCATGCACTTAGCGCTAATGTCTTGTATTTTTTTTTTTTTTTTTTTATAAGTGTCTTAAACGGTTCCCGGTCAGACCACGTGATCGCCATATTTGGAAGTCACGTGACGGCCATTTTTGGAAGTCACGTGACCCATAATAGTTCCGTTAGAAATGGCTGTCTTATCTCTAGGACTAACATTTATCAGAGGGAAATGTTTGTTATTTTCTTATTATTATTTCTAATCCAAATACAGTGGAACTTGTTGGCTCGAACACGGATGGCTCGTTTACCATGGATGAGTGGAATCCGTTTTTGAGTCCCAGGGGAATTCCTTCACATAAGAAGTAGTGTGGGACGAGTAAGGAGATTTTCGACTTTAAACTTGAAAATGAATGCTGCGTGTACTCATTAGAATCGCCTCAATGAGGCGATTCTAATGAGTGCACACAACATAACATTTTATTATAGAACACCGAAAAGATGTCCCAAAATTAATCCCTTTATGCCTCCTGGCAGTTACCCTCAATGGCTCGAACTGCCTCATTGTGGCAGTTCTAATGAGTACCCACAATATATTCTTCTTTTGCAAAGTATGGAAAATAATAACAGTTGGCAAACACCGCAACTGTGCAGGGCCTGCACTATTTGCTAAGAGAATTTTTCGTCAAAAATAGAATAAAAAACAAAATTAGCCCCCCCCCCCACGCAGATCCCCCCGCCACCACACACACACCACAGGGATGAATTTTGGGACATCTTTTCGGTGTAAACTCAGTATATACTCCCGTAAACTAGAATTTTATCATATAAAAGTTTGAACGGTAAACGCTGTTCATACTCCGCATAAGAAGCTTTGAATACAACCCCAGCAACCCGTAAATATTTGCAGTTATCCGTGTAATTTGAACATAAAATCCCAAGTTAAAAAGTCAAGCACAGCAGGTCTGGACGAATAACGTCCATTTCTGCCAATAATACCGCTTGGCAAACACTGCAACTGTGCAGGGCCTGCACTATTTGCTAAGAGAATTTTTCGTCAAAAATAGAATAAAAAACAAAATTAGCCCCCCCCCCACGCAGATCCCCCCGCCACCACACACACACCACAGGGATGAATTTTGGGACATCTTTTCGGTGTAAACTCAGTATATACTCCCGTAAACTGGAGAAAAAATTTTTGAAGCTAGGATAAAAGCAAACTCGAAAATATTCACCCTCGTTCTTGATCAGAATCTACTCCTAAAGAAAAGAATTTGTCTCCATTTGTTTCTAGTAAGGGAGGTTACTGTTTAGAAGGGAGGTACCTCCCTTACAGATACAATGTACGTAGCGTTCATCTTGAAATAAATAAGTAAATAAATAAATAAATATTAAATTGATTGATTAATAAATTTATTAATTAATTATTAAAATGTTGCATATGTTTTATATATTAATGTTAATATTAATATAAAATAAGTTAAATGAATAAATCAATAAATTTTAAGCATAAACATACCTGTAGCCCCTGTTTTTGGCACCTCGTACATATGCAGAAACGCATACAAGAAAGGCTCTCTCACAAAACTGCCGTCAATGTGCCACCCAGATCGCCCGGCGTTCGTGCAACCCTCTGCTGGATCATTCGAAATCCTGTGGACGCTTGGATGAGGACATTTTTGATGTGCAAAGAGTGGGTCCCCGACAAACACCGTCCCGTCCATTTCGCCGAACAACTGACTGATCTCAACCTGTTTGGGCCCGCTCACTTTGCCTTGATTTTTGAAAATCAAGAGCCTGTGTTCGTGGACAAGCTGCTTAATTCTATCTTTCACTGCAGGCGACACACTGCCATTGTCGCACAGCATAAGACCGCGGACCTCAGCGCCCAGTTTAGCTTTTGTCACCTCCATGCCTTCAGAAGTTGTAGAAAGCTTCTTAATTTATATCAACAACGTGCTTATGCTGATTGCAAGTGAATGAATGCTTGCGGGAAGACTGCGCCCTCCTTATATAGCTGAAAATCAGCTGACTTCCTTGAAATGTTTGTCATAAGAGGTTTACCAAAAATCTACTGCGCATGTTCGGATTTTTAACTTTCGTTTTCACTCGCAAGTTACTGACACTCCCAGAACCGGGAATCAGATAATTTGTCAGATTGCTCTTTGGCAGCGTGTTTGGGATTCCTACACACCCTGGACTGGTTTTCTACTTCTTCATCGCTAACCATCCTTGTTTTGGTTTTGTTTCTATTGGAGTTTAACGGCCCAGTCATCACGTGAACAAGTCCGTGACATGAACACCGCCTAAACCCCAGCTTATAAAGAGAAAACTGGGGTGCACGGGGGTATACATTATTTTCCTTATTGTTGATCCAAGACATAGGTTGTGGGTACTCGTTAGAACCGCCTCAATGAGGCGGTTCTAACGAGTACCCATAACCTATGTTTGGAGTATAAATAAGAAAAATATCACAAATTTTCATCGGAAAAGTAGCCATTTTGGAGATGTGAAAAATGCACTATGTCGCACGGGTGTGTTATCGTAATGTAACACTATTTTAGGTCATTTTTGAGCCGGTCAGTAAACCTATCCCCACTTTCCTGGGCAGGCTTATACCGTAAGTGGTTAACCGCTCACAAGCCTCCTTGTAAACTGTACATTATTTTGGGGTTTCAAGGGGAAACAAATTCTTGTAATGAGCACACCTCTAAACCCCAACGTATACAGAGAAAACCGGTGTTTATATTTTCAAATTAATCTTCCAATACCTAGGTTGTGGGTACTCGTTAGAACCGCCTCAATGAGCGCTCACAACCTTTGTTTGGAGTATAAATTAGAAAACATTCACAAAATTAATCTTTATCAGAAAATTAACTATTATTGAGGTATGACTGGTTTTTGTTGTATTTTTTTTTTTGTCTGAATTGTTCCCGGCAACACTACTAAGGTCATTTTGGAGACGTTGCTTCCAATTTTGTGGGACTTTTACCCGACATTGAGATGAAATGACATCTCAAGCCCTGTCACCCAATGAAACCAATAGGGGTTTTAAGCATGGACCGCACCGCTTTGCCTGGACAGGCTTCGATCCTCTAAGCAGTTTACCAGTACTCGTGTGCGGTCGGATTTCAGCTCTGCATGGAAGCATCATGCAGCCGATTTATTTCTTCAATGCCCGAAGGACGGGGGCCGTTGGGCCGCTCGGTATGACATTCATAGTGTTAACTGGGTCATTAAATTCCTAACAAAAGAATATAAGAATCGTAATTGGGTATAAGGGGTGGATGGAAAAATCCGCCGGAACGAGTGATGCCGGACAGTAACCCCGAGGGACGGATTTTTCTATCCACCCCTCACACCCAAGTTAGATTCTTTTTCTTGCATTCCGTTCATATCTGAGCGTGGAGTTTAATAATACAGTCAATTCGGTTGCCGACGTCCGCCATATCGGCCCCGCCCATCGGAGCTTGAAGAAATAGATGGGTTGCATGCTGCTTCCACGCAAAGGTGAAACCGACCCGCACACGAGTACTGGTAAACCGCTTAGAGGATCTAAGCCTGCCCAGGCAAAGCGATGCAAGTCGGACCGTCCATGCTTATAAATCCTACTAGTTTCATTGAGCGGCAGGGCTTGAGATGTCATTTCATATCATCCAACAAAATCGGAAGCAACGTCTCCGTTACAGTGTTGACGGGGACGCATATGAAACAAAAAAAGACGTCCACCACATTGGAATGACAATGACGTGATGTTAGTGACGTCACGTTACGTGCTGTGACGTCAACCTTAACGACGGCGCATATGAGGTCGTATTCAATCAGTGCATTTATCAACCACGCGAGAATATTCGATTTTGGGTAAGAACACCAGGGATAGAACAGAATTTCTTGCACACCAGACAAGGAAATCCGCGATTTTACCCTGGGATAGATATTTATGTTCTGACCCTGGTGTTCCGACCCCAAATCGAATATAATCGCGAGTTTGATAAATGCATCGACGACAATAACGTAGAATCGGTGCTAGCTCGACGTTCCTTCGGTGCCAGGTTTATCTTTTACAAAGAACATAATGTATAATGCATATACGTAGGGGAAGCAGTATAGCAAATATATGTTAATACTATCGAACAAAAATGCGTACATGTGGCTGATTTAATAGGTAAATCGCACAACGTCGAGCCAACATCGATGCGACGTCTGTGACATTCCCGATTCTATACGGAAAAGTCAGCATATCGTCTACGTAAATTGTAGAAAATCAAACGTCGTTTCAACGTCATGACGTTGCAGCGACGTAGATGTGACGTTGTATGAACGTCATGACGTATCGACGTTGATGTGACGTCACAATTACGTCATGCAACTGCTGGGTATGGTTTAGAGGGGTGTTTATTACACAGACTTGTTAAACTGATTGGACACGGAAAAGACAAAAATCGGTCTGCAACCCCATCTTGCTTGTTTGTTTGAAAAAAAGGTTTGGATCAGTGACATCACGAAAACGCGCCTATATAATTCTGATCACCTAGAACCTCACTTTTAGTTGGTAAAACTGGGGTTTCCAGCAACGCAGGTGTAAACCTTATTTTTTTATTTCTGCGCTAAAATATAGATTGTGAGTACTCGTTAGAACCGCTTCATCAAGGCGGTTCTAGCGAGTAACTACAATCTATATTTTGAGCAGAAATAAGAAAAATATCTGAAAATTGTCATTTTTCGGTGGTAAAATTCACAATTCATTTGTATAGGCGTGTTTTGGCGAAGTTAAAGCACAACCAGTATTGGCAAAAGTGTTTGTTTGTTTGGCTTGCGGTGTAACGTTCCCGTCAACATTGTATGGGTCATTTTGAAGACGTTGCTTCCAATTTTGTTGGACTTTTACCCGACATTGAGATGAAGTGACATCTCAAACCCTGCCGCCCAATGAAACCAATAGGGCTTATAAGCATGGGCGGTCAGACTCGCACCGCTTTGCCTGGGCAGGCGTAGATCCCCTAAGCGGGTTTCCAGTACTCGTGTGAGGCCGGTTTCAACTCTGCGTGGAAGCACCATGCAGCCCATCTACTTCTTCAAGTACCGATTGGCGGGGGCCGTCAAAATTACTTGGACCATGGAATATTGGTCATCCAATCCATCTAAACAACTACTGGTGATAAGCATCTAGCCACCAAAATACTGGTTCTAATCCTACAAAGCACGCACTGAGCTCTGTGGTCTTGTAAACCTTTTTTTAAGTGTTCACGGTCAGATCACGTTCAGATCACGTGAACGCCATATTTGGAAGTCACGTGGCCCATAATACTTCCGGTAGAAGTCTCCAGGACTCTAGGACTAATTTGTTTGTTTGATTTGAGATTTAACGTCCCCGTCAACACTGTATAGAACTGATTTTATTTTCAGATGAAAATGTTATTGTTTTTTTATTTTAGTCCAAATATAGATTGTGGGTGCTCGTTAGAAATGACTCAATGTGACAGTTCTAATGAGTACCCACAATTTATTCTTTTTGAGCAAAAATAAGGAAAATATTACCACTTTTCTCTGTATAAGGTGGAGTTTAGAGGGGTTAATATTTAACCCATTGCATGCAGGAAACCCCTAAAGGGCGTCTCATCAGAGTCTGCACTGTTATGCCACTTATCCAGCTATTCTAGGCACAACTTTGGGTAGTTAATTGCACTTAACAAATAATCGATTACAATCAAATCAGTAATGATAATCATTTTTGTGGAATTCGTCGATCAAATAATCGATTATTCGATTAATCGTGCCACCCTTACAAGTGAGACTCTGCTTATGCCCCGGCTTCCATTACAAAAAAAGGCCAATTTCTGATGAATGTTTGCAATTTGTTTTCAAATTCATACGGTTCTAACGAGTCCTCACAACCCATGTCTTGGAGTAGTAATACAAAAAATAATGTATTACCCTGTAAACCCCAGTCTTCTCTATATAAAGTGGGGTTTAGAGGAGCTGTTCATTGCACGGACATGTTAACATGATGCCTGACCTTTTGCTGGTGTCTTGTGCGATAAGGTTTGTTTCATGAGATTGTTCGATCACAGAGCGATTCACATTACAAAATACGCCTATTCAAATACAGTCGGACTTCAATGGCCCGAACTCATTTCGGACCACGAACATCTGTTCGAGACGGCGGTAGTTCGAGGCACTGCGGGTTACTGCCCGGAGCATGACGGAGTTAATTTTGGAACATCTTTTCGATGTTTGTTTATAAGAATGTATGCTGTGTGTACTCATTAGAATCGTCACAACAAGGCGCTTCTAATGTGTACACAGGGCATACATTGGCGAGATGTAGGTAGATCTCCTTAATTAGCCCGCTTTTTCTTATAAAGAGGAATTCCCTAGGAACTCAAGAACGGGTTCGACTCAGCCATGGTATATGAGCCATCGGTGTTCGAGCCATCGAAGTTCAACTGTATATTGAATAATTTACCCCCCCCCCCACCTCTAAAAATGAAAATTTCGAGATAAAGCATTCTGCTATTTCTCATATCTCTGCTCAAAACCATTACCGTCCACAAGTAAGGTGTATTCACGCGCCAATCAGAGGACAGAAGCTAGATCCCTGTATCCATGGTGAAGGGGCGGCAGGGATTCAGGTGTCATTTTTTATACCGAACCTCTGATCTAGATCTGGTCTGAACTGTTTGCTTATTCGAAAAATAATAATATATGAGCCTGCGCACGACAAAACCTGCAATAGGACTGTTGCGACCAATAATCCTCAGAACAGCCTGCGCATGCGCGCAGTCTGATCAGAGTCTTTGCTGTTCGAATGAGTATTCTAAGGCCTCCGGATTAGCCCGAGAGCAGCACGGGAAGACTGGTTAGACTGAATGTATATACAGGTTGATCTGAGTTTTCGCTTATTGTAAGTTTTGTTTCATGCATAGGCTCATATGTTTTGTGAAAGAACTACATTGACCCTTAAGATGCCAAGAAAAACTGCATCTGAAAATATTCTCATTTTATGTCTTCTGCTTCATACTTCCAAAGTTTCGAAAACATTTGGACTGCATGTAAACAGTGTAGATTCCGATCAGACTGCTCCTAAAGTAGCAGTCTGTTCTGGGTTTACAATGTTTTGCAACAAACCATCTAATAACAGAGCCAACTAAAATTGTTGTAATTGGCATCTTAAGGTTTAAGTAGATTTATGATTTTTATGTGTCAGCCAAACTGTTTATTGACCTATCCAGGACAAGCAATAATTGCCTATTGTTTACCCCTAAGGGGTAGGTAAATAACCCTTTCACCCCCCAAGTATCTGGAGTACATTCTTTCGCTTTCCGATTACGAAATGATCATTTTATAAAATATAATTCTCTGTACTGGGTCCGAGTATAATTCGCTTACTTGCAAACCATGTTGATCCAGATGAGACGATGCATTGTGAGCCTCATCTGGATCTACACTGTTTGCATAGGTATAGGAACCGGTTTACAGGGTTAGAAGGTTTAGGCCGATCGGTTTATGTTCGATAGGAGTGTAATGAATCGGTCAACACTGTTTTGGTCATATTGAACCTGTCACCTTATCTATCTACACGTTTTTCGGTGGATGCTTGTAGATATACAATGAGGCAAAACTTCATGAAAACACGCCTTTATAATTTTGACCCCATTGAACCCCACTTTTATACAGTAAAACTGAGGTTTGCAGGGGGAACCTTATTTTTCTTATTTCCGCTCTAAAGCATAGATTGTGGGTACTCGATCAGATCAGAATTAAGAAAAATGACAAATTTATTCATCTCAAAATTTTCATTTTTTTCGGCGATAAATGCTGCAATATAGTTGTATAGGCGTGTTTCCGTAATGAATTGTCAAAATAGAAGAATATACGTGTTTTTGTAATGATCACAATTAGTCCAGGTAATACAGAGTGTCCGCTCCGGGGAACGGAAGGTCACGGGTTCGATCCCGGGCCGCGACATACCAAAGTCGTTAAAAATGGTACTAGCTGCTCCTCGCTTGGCACTCACGGATTTACGGGGTAGAGCTAGGACTGGTCGACCCAGTGTCGGGATAATGTGACTGGGTGTGGTATCATGTAATGTGTCTGGGACATGATACTTCAATAAGGCAGCACTATAAAAGTGAGCATCGAGCTCCCTGTCGCAACCAAACACCGTCGTGATATAACTGAAAAAATGTTGAAAGCCACGTTAAACCCGAATTCACACACACACATGGACTGCATGATGCTTCCACGTAGAGCTGAAACTGACCCGCACACGAGTACTGGTAAACCACTTAGAGAATCTAAGCCTGCCCAGGCAAAGCGGTGCGAGTCGGACCGTCCATGCATATAAACCCTTTTGGTTTCTTTGAGCGGCAGGGCTTGAAATGTCTTTTATCCCTTTATGCCTCCTGGCGGTTACCCTCAGTGACTCGAACTGACCTTGTCTCGAACAGATTTTCGCTGTCCGAAAGGTGTTCCAGCCATCGAAGTTGGACAGTATAGATTGCGGGTGCTCGTCAGAAATGCCTTAATGTGGTAGTTCTAATGAGTACCCACAATATATCCTCTTTGTGCAAAGTAAGGAAAATAATCAGTATAAGTATGCAGCCGAAATATAGATAGCTACACAAGCTGTCGTTTTTATCCTACAAAGCATGCGCTTAGGGCTAATGTCTTGTAGGTCTTTTTTAAGTGTCTTAAAGGCATTTATTCTTGATTATTGAGGACTATCATTTCATTACATAATATAATGTAGCCCTCAGTGCTGACTGAAGAGAACTCCTCTGTCTGCAACAGGTAAGGGGCCTCCTTGGAGAAAATCAATAATTGACTAACTGTTAAATAGAGTGTACCTTATTGATTTTCCCCTTTAGTGCCTCAGTCAGGGGATTCAACAGGAGCTACTAATCACCCTAATAAAGGCCGCCTTTGATCTGCTATATACTGTATATCACAGGGGGGCAATAAAACAATTATGAACACACGGTGTGTCCTACAGTCACGTGATCGCCATATTTGGAAGTCACGTGACAGCCATATTTGGAAGTCACGTGTCCCATAATAGTTCCGGTAGAAATGGCTATCTTATCTCTAGGACTAACATTTATCAGATGGAAATATTTGTTATTTTCTTATTGTTATTTCCAATCCAAATATATTGGAACTTCGATGGCTCGAACACCGATGGTTCGTTTAGCATGGATAAGCCCAATCCGTTTTTGAGTCCCAAGGGAATTCCTTCATATAAGTAGTGTGGGATTAGTAAGGAGATGTTCGACTTTAAACTTGAAAATGTATGCTGTGTGTACTCATAAGAATCGCCTCAATGAGTACCCACAATAATTTTTTTTTGTGCAAAGTAAGGAAAGTAATACAACTTGGCAAAAACTGCAACTGTGCAGGGCCTACACTATTTGCTAAGAGAATTTTTCGTCCATAGCCCCCCCCCCCCCCACACACACAGGTATTAATTTTGGACATATTTTCGGTGTAAGCTCAGTATATACCCCCGCAAACTCGAATTTTAGCATATAAAAGTTTGAACGGTAAACGCTGTTCATAGTCGGCATAAGAAGCTTTGAATACAACCCCAGCAACCCGTAAATATTTGCAGTTATCCGTGTAATTTGAACATATATCCCAATT
This sequence comes from Lucinisca nassula, assembly GCA_963580285.1. Lineage (NCBI taxonomy): Eukaryota > Metazoa > Mollusca > Bivalvia > Lucinida > Lucinidae > Lucinisca > Lucinisca nassula. Next base: position 74,226,179 of record OY757027.1, read on the forward strand.
TGAGTGAGTGAGTGGGTGAGTTTTAGTTTTACGTCCCACCAACAGCTAAGGTCATACGGAGACCTCGGTTTAAAGACTCATCCGAAAGTCTGGAGAAGCCCGGGATCGATCCTGCGATCCCTGGTTTACAAGGCGAGTAGCGTAACCACTGCACCACGGAGGCTTCTTAAAAATCCCAATTTGAAAAATCAGGCACAGCAGTTATGGACGTTAAACGTCCATTTCTGCCAATAATACCACGTGGCAAACACTGCAACTGTGCAGGGCCTGCACTATTTGTTAAGAGAATTTTTCGTCAAAAATAGAATAAAAACGCAATTATAGCCCCGCAGAAAAAAGACTTATAAGTAATTAAAGGCTGTTTTGAATATTCGTAAGTGAATAAGGGTCCGGGCCTGGGTAGGAATTCCGACCCTAGTGCGAATCCCGACCCTAGGGCCGAATTTCCGTCCCTGGCCTCTCTAACTCGTTTTTGGTCCTATAATGGTATTACATAGTCATTATTAGTGTTTAAAGGCTGTTTTGAGTATTTGTAATGATAATGATAGCGATTAGGGTACGGGTCCGGGTCGAAATCTAGACCCTAGAGCGAATCCCGACCCTAGAGCCGGAATTCCGTCCCTGGCCTCTCTAACTCGATTTTTGTTCCTATAATGGTATTATATAGTCATTATTAGTGTTTAAAGGCTGTTTTGAATATTCGTAATGGTAGTGATTAGGGTCCGGCCGGGCCCGGGTCCGAATCCCGACCCTAAGGCGACCCCGACCCTAGAGCCGGAATTCATTCCCTGGCCTCTCTAATTCGTTCAAATGAATGTTCAACGTGTTTGTTGTTGATATAATTGTATTCTATTATTATTAAAAGTGTTTTCATGCTTTTTTTTCAATATAGTAATGATAATGATGGCGATAATGGTCAGGGTCGGAATCCCGACCCTAGAGCCGTAATCTCGTACCTGTCCTCTCTTACTCATTTAAATGTCTTTTAAACGTGTTTTTAGTCATATAATGGTATTCTATCGTCATTATAAGTGTTCAAATGCTTTTTTGAATATTGTTAATGATAATGATTACGGTCAGGGTCGGAATCCAGACCCTAGGCTCGAATTCCGACGTGTTTTTTGGTCCTATAATGGTATTCTATAGTCATTATTAGTGTTTGAATGCTTTTTTGAATATCCATAATGATAATGATAATGATTAGGGTCCTGCTTCGGGTCGGAATCCTGCCCCTATAGCGAATCCCAACCCTAGAGTCGGAATCCCGTCCCTATGAGTTTTAAGCGGTTTTGTTGTTGCTATAATGGTATTCTATCGCCATTAAAATTGTTTTCATGCTTTTCTTTCATAAAAGTAATAATAATGATGACAATAATGGTCAGGGTCGGAATCCCCACGCTAGAGCCGTAATCCCGTACCTGCCCTCTCTAACTCATTTAAATGTCTTTTAAACGTGTTTGTTTATCATATAATGGTATTCTATCGTCATTATTAGTGTTTAATTGCTTATTTTTAATATAAGTTATGATAATGATAATGATTATGGTCCGGATGGGAATCCCGACCCTAGAGCGAATCCCGACCCTAACCTCTCAACCTCAATAAAACGTGAATTTTTGGTCCTATAATGTTATTCTATAGTCACTATTGGTGTTTTCGTGCTTTTGAATATTCGTAATGATAATGATAATGATTAGGGTCCGGGTTAGGGTCAAAATCATGACCCTAGAGCAAATCCCGATCCTAGAGCCGGAACTTAGGCCAAAATATAAAAAAAATATGCGAACTTAGGGATATCAATGTCATATTCGTAAATGATTGGAATAAAGACTGACAATTGCACTTTCAGGGCTTCATATAGACATAGATAATGTTAGCATGCCTTTAATAACATATTAACCATGGTATATATCATATTTATCAAATTTATTTTGCGCGGCTCAGGGATCAAGCTTCCAGGTTCGACATTCCGATGCAATAAGCCTGTATACATGCATTAAACACTTTTAAATCAAAATAAGTAATATTTGAGCATAATAGCATTTTTTGATATTTTGGCCTAAGTTCGCATATGCGACCTTAGGTATACCAATGTCATATTCGTAAATGATTAGAAGAAAAGACTGTAATTTGCACTTACAGGGCTTCATACAGACATAGATAATGTTAGCATGCCTTTAATAACACATTAACCTATTGTATATATCATATTTATCAAAATATATTTTGCGCGGCCCAGGGATCAAGCTTCCAGGGTCGTAATTCCGAACCTAACCCCTGAGCCGCGCAAGGTGAACAAGACCTACCAAGAAGCTCAAAGACAATATAGCAATTAAATTATTGATGCGATAAGCCTAAATACATGCGTTAAACACTTTTAAAACAAAATAAGTAATATATGAGCATAATAGGATTTTTTGCTATTTTGGCCTATGTTCGCATGCGAACTTAGAGATATCAATGTCATATTCATAAATTATTGGAAAAAAGCTTGAAATTTGCACTTACAGGGCTTCATATAGACATAGCTAATGTAAGCATGCCTTTAATAACATATAAACCTATGGTATATACAGTAGAACTTCGATGGCTCGAACACCGATGGCTTGTTTACCATGGATGCGTCGAACACATTCTTGAGCCCGCAGCGAAATCCTCTACATAAGAAATAGTGGGGGATAATTAAGGAGATTTTAGTATTTTATCTTGCAAATGTATTTTATCGATGAGGCGATTCTAATGAGTACACACAGCATACGTTTTCATTATAGAATACCGAAAAGATGTATAAAAGTACCTCGTAATGACTCCTGACAGTAACCTCAGTGGCTCGAACTACCCCTGTCTCGAACAGATTTTCGAGGTCCCAAAAGTGTTCGAGCCATTGAAGTTCGACTGTATTATATTTATCAAATTTATTTTGCGCGGCCCTGGGATCAAGCTTCCAGGGTCGGAATTCCGAACCTAACCCCTGAGCCGCGCAAAGTGGCCAAGACCTACCAAGATGCTCAGAGACAATATAGCAGTTAAATAATTGATGCAATAAGCCTATATACATGCATTAAACACTTTTAAAACAAAATATGTAATATATGAACATAATAGAATTTTTTGCTACTTTGGCCTAAGTTCGCATATGCGAACACATGAATATCAATGTCATATTCGTACATTATTGGATGAAAGCTTGAAATTTGCACTTACACGGCTTCATATTGACATAGATAATGTTAGCATGCCTTTAATAACATAAAACCTTTGGTATATATCATATTTATCAAATTTATTTTGCGCGGCTCAGGGATCAAGCTTCCAGGGTCGGAATTCCGAACCTAACCCCTGAGCCGCGCAAAGTGCACTTACAAAATTTGCACTTACAGGGCTTCATATAGACATAGATAATGTTAGCATGCCTTTAATAACAAAATAACCCATTGTATATATCATATTTATCAAAATATATTTTGCGCGGCCCATGGATCAAGCTTCCTGGGTCGGAATTCCGAACCTAACGACTGAGCCGCGCAAAGTGACCAATACCTACCAAGAAGCTCAAAGACAATATAGCAATTAAATTATTGATGCAGTAAGCCTAAATACATGCATTAAACACTTTTAAAACAAAATAAGTAATTTATGTGCATAATAGGATTTTTTGCTATTTTGGCCTATGTTCGCATGCAAACTTAGGGATATCAATGTCATATTCATAAATTATTGGGAAAAAAGCTTGAAATCTGCACTTACAGGGCTTCATATAGACATAGATAATGCTAGCATGCCTTTAATAACATATTAACCTATTGTATATATCATATTTATCAAAATATATTTTGCGCGGCCCAGGGATCAAGCTTCCAGGGTCGGAATTCCGAACCTAAACCCTGAGCCGCGCAAAGTGACCAAGACCTACCAAGAAGCTCAAAGACGATATAGCAATTAAATTATTGATGCAATAAGCCTATATACAGTCATTAAACACTTTTAAAACAAAATAAGTAATTTATGAGTTTAACAGCATTTTTTTTTTTTTTTTTTTTTGGATATTTTGGCCTAAGTTCGCATATATTGGGATATCAATGTAGAAGTAAAACAAAGATCAGGAATCGATACAATTAACTTACTCCACCCATCAAAGACACCAAAGGGAATGTCATATTCGTAAATGATTTGACAAAAGACTGAAATTTCCACTTTCAGGGCTTCATAAAGACATAGATAATGTTAGCATGCCTTTAATAACATAAAAACCTATGGTATCTCTAGGACTAACATTTATCAGAGGGAAATGTTTGTTATTTTCTTATTGTTATTTTGTTATTTTAACACGGATGGCTCGTTTACCATGGATGAGTGGAATCCGTTTTTGAGTCCCAGGGGAATTCCTTATATTATAGAACACCGAAAAGATGTCCCAAAATTAATCCCTTTATGCCTCCTGGCAGTTACCCTCAATGGCTCGAACTGCCTCATTGTGGCAGTTCTAATGAGTACCCACAATATATTCTTCTTTTGCAAAGTATGGAAAATAATAACAGTTGGCAAACACCGCAACTGTGCAGGGCCTGCACTATTTGCTAAGAGAATTTTTCGTCAAAAATAGAATAAAAAACAAAATTAGCCCCCCCCCCCCCCCACGCAGATCCCCCCGCCACCACACACACACCACAGGGATGAATTTTGGGACATCTTTTCGGTGTAAACTCAGTATATACTCCCGTAAACTAGAATTTTATCATATAAAAGTTTGAACGGTAAGCGCTGTTCATACTCCGCATAAGAAGCTTTGAATACAACCCCAGCAACCCGTAAATATTTGCAGTTATCCGTGTAATTTGAACATAAAATCCCAAGTTAAAAAGTCAAGCACAGCAGGTCTGGACGAATAACGTCCATTTCTGCCAATATTACCGCTTGGCAAACACTGCAACTGTGCAGGGCCTGCACTATTTGCTAAGAGAATTTTCGAACATAAACCAAGTTCCAGTTATTTTAACAACTAACAAATCGGTATAAGTATGCAGCCGATATAAAGGTAGCTGCACAAGCTGTCGTTTTTATCCAACAAAGCATGCACTTAGCGCTAATGTCTTGTATTTTTTTTTTTTTTTTTTTATAAGTGTCTTAAACGGTTCCCGGTCAGACCACGTGATCGCCATATTTGGAAGTCACGTGACGGCCATTTTTGGAAGTCACGTGACCCATAATAGTTCCGTTAGAAATGGCTGTCTTATCTCTAGGACTAACATTTATCAGAGGGAAATGTTTGTTATTTTCTTATTATTATTTCTAATCCAAATACAGTGGAACTTGTTGGCTCGAACACGGATGGCTCGTTTACCATGGATGAGTGGAATCCGTTTTTGAGTCCCAGGGGAATTCCTTCACATAAGAAGTAGTGTGGGACGAGTAAGGAGATTTTCGACTTTAAACTTGAAAATGAATGCTGCGTGTACTCATTAGAATCGCCTCAATGAGGCGATTCTAATGAGTGCACACAACATAACATTTTATTATAGAACACCGAAAAGATGTCCCAAAATTAATCCCTTTATGCCTCCTGGCAGTTACCCTCAATGGCTCGAACTGCCTCATTGTGGCAGTTCTAATGAGTACCCACAATATATTCTTCTTTTGCAAAGTATGGAAAATAATAACAGTTGGCAAACACCGCAACTGTGCAGGGCCTGCACTATTTGCTAAGAGAATTTTTCGTCAAAAATAGAATAAAAAACAAAATTAGCCCCCCCCCCACGCAGATCCCCCCGCCACCACACACACACCACAGGGATGAATTTTGGGACATCTTTTCGGTGTAAACTCAGTATATACTCCCGTAAACTAGAATTTTATCATATAAAAGTTTGAACGGTAAGCGCTGTTCATACTCCGCATAAGAAGCTTTGAATACAACCCCAGCAACCCGTAAATATTTGCAGTTATCCGTGTAATTTGAACATAAAATCCCAAGTTAAAAAGTCAAGCACAGCAGGTCTGGACGAATAACGTCCATTTCTGCCAATAATACCGCTTGGCAAACACTGCAACTGTGCAGGGCCTGCACTATTTGCTAAGAGAATTTTCGAACATAAACCAAGTTCCAGTTATTTTAACAACTAACAAATCGGTATAAGTATGCAGCCGATATAAAGGTAGCTGCACAAGCTGTCGTTTTTATCCAACAAAGCATGCACTTAGCGCTAATGTCTTGTATTTTTTTTTTTTTTTTTTTTTTTATAAGTGTCTTAAACGGTTCCCGGTCAGACCACGTGATCGCCATATTTGGAAGTCACGTGACGGCCATTTTTGGAAGTCACGTGACCCATAATAGTTCCGTTAGAAATGGCTGTCTTATCTCTAGGACTAACATTTATCAGAGGGAAATGTTTGTTATTTTCTTATTATTATTTCTAATCCAAATACAGTGGAACTTGTTGGCTCGAACACGGATGGCTCGTTTACCATGGATGAGTGGAATCCGTTTTTGAGTCCCAGGGGAATTCCTTCACATAAGAAGTAGTGTGGGACGAGTAAGGAGATTTTCGACTTTAAACTTGAAAATGAATGCTGCGTGTACTCATTAGAATCGCCTCAATGAGGCGATTCTAATGAGTGCACACAACATAACATTTTATTATAGAACACCGAAAAGATGTCCCAAAATTAATCCCTTTATGCCTCCTGGCAGTTACCCTCAATGGCTCGAACTGCCTCATTGTGGCAGTTCTAATGAGTACCCACAATATATTCTTCTTTTGCAAAGTATGGAAAATAATAACAGTTGGCAAACACCGCAACTGTGCAGGGCCTGCACTATTTGCTAAGAGAATTTTTCGTCAAAAATAGAATAAAAAACAAAATTAGCCCCCCCCCCCCCCACGCAGATCCCCCCGCCACCACACACACACCACAGGGATGAATTTTGGGACATCTTTTCGGTGTAAACTCAGTATATACTCCCGTAAACTAGAATTTTATCATATAAAAGTTTGAACGGTAAACGCTGTTCATACTCCGCATAAGAAGCTTTGAATACAACCCCAGCAACCCGTAAATATTTGCAGTTATCCGTGTAATTTGAACATAAAATCCCAAGTTAAAAAGTCAAGCACAGCAGGTCTGGACGAATAACGTCCATTTCTGCCAATAATACCGCTTGGCAAACACTGCAACTGTGCAGGGCCTGCACTATTTGCTAAGAGAATTTTCGAACATAAACCCAAGTTCCAGTTATTTTAACAACTAACAAATCGGTATAAGTATGCAGCCGATATAAAGGTAGCTGCACAAGCTGTCGTTTTTATCCAACAAAGCATGCACTTAGCGCTAATGTCTTGTATTTTTTTTTTTTTTTTTTTATAAGTGTCTTAAACGGTTCCCGGTCAGACCACGTGATCGCCATATTTGGAAGTCACGTGACGGCCATTTTTGGAAGTCACGTGACCCATAATAGTTCCGTTAGAAATGGCTGTCTTATCTCTAGGACTAACATTTATCAGAGGGAAATGTTTGTTATTTTCTTATTATTATTTCTAATCCAAATACAGTGGAACTTGTTGGCTCGAACACGGATGGCTCGTTTACCATGGATGAGTGGAATCCGTTTTTGAGTCCCAGGGGAATTCCTTCACATAAGAAGTAGTGTGGGACGAGTAAGGAGATTTTCGACTTTAAACTTGAAAATGAATGCTGCGTGTACTCATTAGAATCGCCTCAATGAGGCGATTCTAATGAGTGCACACAACATAACATTTTATTATAGAACACCGAAAAGATGTCCCAAAATTAATCCCTTTATGCCTCCTGGCAGTTACCCTCAATGGCTCGAACTGCCTCATTGTGGCAGTTCTAATGAGTACCCACAATATATTCTTCTTTTGCAAAGTATGGAAAATAATAACAGTTGGCAAACACCGCAACTGTGCAGGGCCTGCACTATTTGCTAAGAGAATTTTTCGTCAAAAATAGAATAAAAAACAAAATTAGCCCCCCCCCCCCACGCAGATCCCCCCGCCACCACACACACACCACAGGGATGAATTTTGGGACATCTTTTCGGTGTAAACTCAGTATATACTCCCGTAAACTAGAATTTTATCATATAAAAGTTTGAACGGTAAACGCTGTTCATACTCCGCATAAGAAGCTTTGAATACAACCCCAGCAACCCGTAAATATTTGCAGTTATCCGTGTAATTTGAACATAAAATCCCAAGTTAAAAAGTCAAGCACAGCAGGTCTGGACGAATAACGTCCATTTCTGCCAATAATACCGCTTGGCAAACACTGCAACTGTGCAGGGCCTGCACTATTTGCTAAGAGAATTTTCGAACATAAACCAAGTTCCAGTTATTTTAACAACTAACAAATCGGTATAAGTATGCAGCCGATATAAAGGTAGCTGCACAAGCTGTCGTTTTTATCCAACAAAGCATGCACTTAGCGCTAATGTCTTGTATTTTTTTTTTTTTTTTTTTTTTTTTATAAGTGTCTTAAACGGTTCCCGGTCAGACCACGTGATCGCCATATTTGGAAGTCACGTGACGGCCATTTTTGGAAGTCACGTGACCCATAATAGTTCCGTTAGAAATGGCTGTCTTATCTCTAGGACTAACATTTATCAGAGGGAAATGTTTGTTATTTTCTTATTATTATTTCTAATCCAAATACAGTGGAACTTGTTGGCTCGAACACGGATGGCTCGTTTACCATGGATGAGTGGAATCCGTTTTTGAGTCCCAGGGGAATTCCTTCACATAAGAAGTAGTGTGGGACGAGTAAGGAGATTTTCGACTTTAAACTTGAAAATGAATGCTGCGTGTACTCATTAGAATCGCCTCAATGAGGCGATTCTAATGAGTGCACACAACATAACATTTTATTATAGAACACCGAAAAGATGTCCCAAAATTAATCCCTTTATGCCTCCTGGCAGTTACCCTCAATGGCTCGAACTGCCTCATTGTGGCAGTTCTAATGAGTACCCACAATATATTCTTCTTTTGCAAAGTATGGAAAATAATAACAGTTGGCAAACACCGCAACTGTGCAGGGCCTGCACTATTTGCTAAGAGAATTTTTCGTCAAAAATAGAATAAAAAACAAAATTAGCCCCCCCCCCCCCCCACGCAGATCCCCCCGCCACCACACACACACCACAGGGATGAATTTTGGGACATCTTTTCGGTGTAAACTCAGTATATACTCCCGTAAACTAGAATTTTATCATATAAAAGTTTGAACGGTAAACGCTGTTCATACTCCGCATAAGAAGCTTTGAATACAACCCCAGCAACCCGTAAATATTTGCAGTTATCCGTGTAATTTGAACATAAAATCCCAAGTTAAAAAGTCAAGCACAGCAGGTCTGGACGAATAACGTCCATTTCTGCCAATAATACCGCTTGGCAAACACTGCAACTGTGCAGGGCCTGCACTATTTGCTAAGAGAATTTTCGAACATAAACCAAGTTCCAGTTATTTTAACAACTAACAAATCGGTATAAGTATGCAGCCGATATAAAGGTAGCTGCACAAGCTGTCGTTTTTATCCAACAAAGCATGCACTTAGCGCTAATGTCTTGTATTTTTTTTTTTTTTTTTTTTTTTTATAAGTGTCTTAAACGGTTCCCGGTCAGACCACGTGATCGCCATATTTGGAAGTCACGTGACGGCCATTTTTGGAAGTCACGTGACCCATAATAGTTCCGTTAGAAATGGCTGTCTTATCTCTAGGACTAACATTTATCAGAGGGAAATGTTTGTTATTTTCTTATTATTATTTCTAATCCAAATACAGTGGAACTTGTTGGCTCGAACACGGATGGCTCGTTTACCATGGATGAGTGGAATCCGTTTTTGAGTCCCAGGGGAATTCCTTCACATAAGAAGTAGTGTGGGACGAGTAAGGAGATTTTCGACTTTAAACTTGAAAATGAATGCTGCGTGTACTCATTAGAATCGCCTCAATGAGGCGATTCTAATGAGTGCACACAACATAACATTTTATTATAGAACACCGAAAAGATGTCCCAAAATTAATCCCTTTATGCCTCCTGGCAGTTACCCTCAATGGCTCGAACTGCCTCATTGTGGCAGTTCTAATGAGTACCCACAATATATTCTTCTTTTGCAAAGTATGGAAAATAATAACAGTTGGCAAACACCGCAACTGGTCAAAAGTTTTGTGGATTTAACAATTTCTTTATTCAGTGTCTACGAGAAAAAAAACGACAGGGTAAGTTCAGGATAAAAAAATACAGTTTCAAGGCATCATGAAAACACGCCTATATAATTTTGACCCCCTCAAGCCCCACCTTTATTTGATAAAACTGGTGTTTACAGGGGTATACATTATTTTTACTGTCCCCGCAAAATACATGGACTGTGGGTACCCGTCAGAACCGCTTCGCCGAGACGGTTATAACGAGCACCCACAGTCCACGTTCCGAGCAGAAGCATGAAAACTATTGCAATTCTTTTATTTGAAAAAGCGTCAGTTTGACGACAATAACGTAGAATCGGTGCTACCGGGCCAGGTTTATCTTTTACAAAGAACATAATGTATAATACATATACGTAAGGTAAGCAGTATAGCAAATATATGTTAATACTATCGAACAAAAATGCGTACATGTGGCTGATTTAATAGGTAAATCGCATATGCACACAACGTCGATGCGACGTCTATGACATCGAGTCAGTCAGCATATCGTCTACATAAATTGTAGAAAATCAAACGTCGTTTCAGCGGCATGTCGTTGCAGCGCCGTAGACGTGACGTTGTATGAACGTCATGACGTATCGACGTTGATGTGACGTCACAATTACTTCATGCGCCTGCTGGGTAGGGTTTAGAGGGGTGTTTATTACACAGACTTGTTAAACTGATTGGACACGGAAAAGACAAAAATCGGTCTGCAACCCCATCTTGCTTGTTTTTTGTTTTTTTTGAAAAAAGGTTTGGATCAGTGACATCACGAAAACGCGCCTATATAATTCTGATCACCTAGAACCCCACTTTTATGTGGTAAAACTGGGGTTTGCAGCAACGCAGGTGTAAATCCTATTTTTCTTATTTCACCGCTAAAATATAGATTATGAGTACTTGTTAGAACCGTTTCATCAAGGCGGTTCTAACGAGTAACTACAATCTATATTTTGAGCAGAAATAAGAAAAATATCTGAAAATTGTCTTTTTTTTCGGCTGTAAAATTTGCAATGCATTTGTATAGGCGTGTTTTGGCGAAGTTAAAGCACAACCAGTATTGGAAGATGTGTTTGTTTGTTTGGTTTGTGGTGTAACGTTCCCGTCAACATTCTATGGGTCATTTTGAAGACGTTGCTTCCAATTTTGTTGGACTTTTACCCGACATTGAAATGAAATGACATCTCAAACCCTGCCGCCCAATGAAACCAATAGGGTTTATAATCATGGACGGTCAGACTCGCACCGCTTTGTCTGGGCAGGCGTAGATCCCCTAAGCGGGTTTCCAGTACTCGTGTGCGGCCGGTTTCAACTCTGCGTTGAAGCATCATGCAGCCCATCTACTTCTTCAAGTATCGATTGGCGGGGGCCGTCAAAATTACTTGGACCATGGAATATTGGTCATCCAATCCATCTAAACAACTACTGGTGATAAGAATCTAGCCACCAAAATATTGGTTATTATCCTACAAAGCACGCACTGAGCTCTGTGGTCTTGTAAATCCTTTTTTAAGTGTTCACGGTCAGATCACGGTCAGATCACGTGAACGCCATATTTGGGAGTCACGTGGCCCATAATACTTCCGGTAGAAGTCTCCAGGACTCTAGGACTGATTTGTTTGTTTGATTTGAGATTTAACGTCCCCGTCAACACTGTATAGAACTGATTTTATTTTCAGATGAAAATGTCATTGTTTTTTATTTTTAGTCCAAATATAAATTGTGGGTGCTCGTTAGAAATGACTCAATGTGATAGTTCTGAGTACCCACAATTTATTCTTTTTGAGCAAAAATAAGGAAAATATTACCACTTTTCTCTATATAAGGTGGAGTTTAGAGGGGTTATTATTTAACCCATTGCATGCAGGAAACCCCTAAAGGGCGTCTCATCAGAGTCTGCACTGTTATGCCACTTATCCAGCTAATTTAGGCACAACTTTGGGTAGTAAATTGTACTTTACAAATAATCGATTACAATCAAATCAGTAATGATGATCATTTTTGTGGAATTCATCGATCAAATAATCGATTATCCGATTAATCGTGCTACCCTTACAAGTGTAAGACTCTGCTTATGCCCCGGCTTCCATTACAATAAAAAGGGCCAATTTCTGATGAAAGTTTTCAATTTGTTTTCAAATTCATACTCCAAACATAGGTTGTGAGTGCTCTTTAGAACCGCCTGATTGAGGCGGTTCTAACGAGTGCTCACAACCCATGTCTTGGAGTAGTAATAAGAAAAATAATGTATTACCCTGTAAACCCCAGTCTTCTCTATATAAAGTGGGGTTTAGAGGAGCTGTTCATTGCACGGACATGTTAACATGATGCCTGACCTTTTGCTGGTGTCTTGTGCTATAAGGTTTGTTTCATGAAATTGTTCGATCACAGAGCGATTCACATTACAAAATACGCCTATTCAAATACAGTCGGACATCAATGCCTCGAACTCCTTTCGGACCACGAACATCTGTTCGAGACAGGGGTAGTTCGAGCCACTGCGGGTTACTGCCCGGAGCATGACGGGGTTCATTTTGGAACATCTTTTCGATGTTTGTTTATAAGAATGTATGCTGTGTGTACTCATTATAATCGTCTCAACGAGGCGCTTCTAATGTGTACACAGGGCATACATTGGCGAGATGTAGGTAGATCTCCTTAATTAGCCCGCTTTTTCTTATGAAGAGGAATTCCCTAGGAACTCAAGAACGGGTTCGACTCAGCCTTGGTATATGAGCCATCGGTGTTCGAGCCATCGAAGTTCAACTGTATATTGAATAATTTAACCCCCCCCCCCTCCCCCTAAAAATGAAAATTTCCAGATAAAGCATTCTGCTATTTCTCATATCTCTGCTCAAAACCATTACCATCCGCAAGTAATGTGTATTCACGCGCCAATCAGAAGACAGAAATTAGATCCCTGTATCCATGGTGAAGGGGTGGCAGGGATTCAGGTGTCATTTTTTTTATACCGAACCTCTGATCTAGATCTGGTCTGAACTGTTTGCTTATTCGAAAAATAATAATATATGAGCCTGCGCACGACAAAACCTGCAATAGGACTGTTGCGACCAATAAACCTCAGAACAGCCTGCGCATGCGCGCAGTCTGATTAGAGTCTTTGCTGTTCGAATGAGTATTCTAAGGCCTCCGGATTAGCCCGAGAGCAGCACGGGAAGACTGGCCAGACTGAATGTATATACAGGTTGATCTGAGTTTTCGCTTATTGTAGGTTTTTTTTTCATGCACAGGCTCATATGTTTTGTGAAAGAACTACATAAACTCTTAAGATGCCAAGAAAAACTGCATCTGAAAATATTCTCATTTTGTGTCTTCTGCTTCATACTTCCAAAGTTTCGAAAACATTTGGACTGCATGTAAACAGTGTAGATTCCGATCAGACTGCTCCTAAAGTAGCAGTCTGTTCTGGGTTTACAATGTTTGGCAACAAACCATCCAATAACAGAGCCAACTAAAATTGTTGTAATTGGCATCTTAAGGTTAAAGTAGATTTATGATTTTATGTGTCAGCCAACTGTTTATTGCCCTATCCAGGACAAGCCATAATTGCCTATTGTTTACCCCTAAGGGGTAGTTAAATAACCCTTTCACCCCCCAAGTTTCTAGAGTACATTCTTTCGCTTTCCGATTAGGAAGTGATCATTTTATAAAATATAATTCTCTGTATTGGGTCCGAGTATAATTCGCTTACTTGCAAACCATGTTGATCCAGATGAGACGGTGCATTGTGAGCCTCATCTGGATCTACACTGTTTGCATAGGTATATGAACCGGTTTACAGGGTTAGAAGGTTTAGGCCGATCAGCTTTTGTTCGTTAGGAGTGTAATGAATCGGTCAACACTATTTTGGTCATATTGAACCTGTCACCTTATCTATCTACACTTTTTTCGGCGGAGGCTTGTAGATATACAATGAGGCAAAATATCATGAAAACACGCCTATATAATTTTGACCCCATTGAACCCCACTTTTATACAGTAAAACTGAGGCTTGCAGGAGAGGAACTTATTTTTCTTATTTCCGCTCTAAAGTATAGATTGTGGGTACTCGAGTACCCACAATCTATAATTTGATCAGAAATAAGAAAAATGTCAAAAGTATTCATCTCAAAATCTTCATTTTTTTCGGCGATAAATGTTGCAATATATTTGTATAGGCGTGTTTACGTAATGAATTGTCAAAATAGTAGAATATGCGTGTTTTGTAATGATCACAATTAGTCCAGATAATGCATGCAACATCGAAGTGTGTTTGGAAAATGTCTGCATTAATCTTGTTTTGATATTTAAGGAATAAAAACATGTTTTGAAACTAAAACTAGGCTTATTTATTGGCGTTCAAACAACGGGCAGATTTTTATCAGCCTCACCAGGAGAAAACCTGTGTTCGCATTACGAAAACCAGCAATATATTGAAAATTTTACAACCACAAAATGAAAATTTCCAGATACAAATTTTCGATTCTTTGCATATGCCTGCTGAAAACTGGTACTGTACTGGTTAGAATCGACTTAGCAAGGCGGTTTTAACAAGAACCCACTATCTTTGTTTTTAAGCAGAAATACGAAAAAATATTGTATACCCCTGTAAAACCCCAGTAGTGGTGTTTAAGGGGATCAAATATATACAGACGTGTTTTCGTGATGGAGGTCGAGACCAGGGTCCGCGGTAACAAAAAATTCCCCGTGGCATGATCTTTGTTATGCTCATAGAATTTAAATTACAATGCAATAATCAGCCATTTTTCAGCCTAGATGTTTTGTTGTTAAAAAATAAAATGCCAAGAAAAATGTTGGCATTTTAAAAGTTGTGAGCAGGTTCAAAATTCATGCTCAAATGAGAAAACCTATGTTCGCATTACGGGGATCAAATATTTACAGGCGTGTTTTCGTGATGGAGGTCGAGACCAGGGTCCGCTGTAACAAAACATTCCCCGTGGCATGATCTTTGTTATTCTCATCAAATTTAAATTACAATGCAATCGGCCACTTTTCAGCCTAGATTTTTTGTTAGGGTCGGAATACCGACCCTAACTACGGAATTTCGAGCGTAACCTATCTAACCTTTATAAACGTGTTTTTTGGTCCTATTATGGTATTATATAGTCTTAATTGGTGTTTAAAGGCTGTTTTGAATATTCGTAAGTGATTAGGGTCCGGGCCTGGGTCGGAATTCCGACCCTAGTGCGAATCCCGACCCTAGAGCCGAATGTTCGTCCCTGGCCTCTCTAACTCGTTTTTGGTCCTATAATGGTATTATATAGTCATTATTAGTGCTTAAAGGCTGTTTTGAGTATTCGTAATAATAATGATAGCGATTAGGGTCCGGGCCCGGGTCGAAATCCCGACCCTAGAGCGAATTCCGACCCTAGAGCCGGAATTCCGTCCCTGGCCTCTCTAACTCGTTTTTGGTCCTATATATGATGGTATTATATAGTCATTATTAGTGTTTAAAGGCTGTTTTGAATATTCGTAATGATAGTGATTAGGGTCCGGGCCCGGGTCCGAATCCCAACCCTAAGGCGACCCTACCCTAGTGCCGGAATTCCTTCCCTGGCCTCTCTAATTCGTTCAAATGAATTTATAACGTGTTTGTTGTTGCTATAATGGTATTCTATTATTAATAAAAGTGTTTTCATGCTTTTTTGTTTTCAATATAGTAATGATAATGATGGCGATAATGGTTTTGTCGGAATCCCGACCCTAGAGCCGTAATCCCGTACCTGTCCTCTCTTACTCATTTAAATGTCTTTTAAACGTGTTTTAGTCATATAATGGTATTCTATCGTCATTATTAGTGTTTAAATGCTTTTTTTTGGAATATTGGTAATGATAATGATTACGGCCAGGGTCGGAATCCCGACCCTAGGATCGAATCCCGACCCTAACATCTCTTAACTCATTTAAACGTGTTTTTGGTCCTATAATGGTATTCTATAGTCATTATTGGTGTTTGAATGCTTTTTTGGATATTCATAATGATAATGATAATGATTAGGGTCCGGGTTCGGGTCGGAATCCTGCCCCTATAGCGAATCCCAACCCTAGAGCCGGAATCCCGTCCCTATGAGTTTTAAGCGGTTTTGTTGTTGCTATAATGGTATTCTATCGTCATTAAAACTGTCTTCATGCTTTTCTTTCATAAAAGTAATGATAATGATGACAATAATGGTCAGTTTTCGGAATCCCCACGCTAGAGCCGTAATCCCGTACCTGCCCTCTCTAACTCATTTAAATGTCTTTTAAACGTGTTTGTTTGTCATATGATGGTATTCTATCGTCATTAGTAGTGTTTAAATGCTTATTTTGAATATAAGTTATGATAATGATAATGGTCCGGATGGAAATCCCGACCCTAGAGCGAATCCCGACCTGAAAAAAAAAACGTGTATTTTTAGTTCTATAATTGTATTCTATAGTCACTATTGGTGTGTTCGTGCTTTTGAATATTCGTAATGATAATGATAATTATTAGGGTCCGGGTCAGGGTCGAAATCCCGACGCATGAAGCATGTGGACAACTACAGGATCTTATCAGACTGTCAACATGGATTCAGAGCCAGGAGGAGTTGCGAGACCCAGCTTGTCACCTTAGTCCACGAATTGGCTACTTCATTAGACAAGGGCATCCAGACGGACATGATCATCCTTGATTTTTCCAAGGCTTTTGATCGTGTGCCGCACCAACGACTCCTGAAGAAGCTGGACCACTATGGCATCAGAGGCAATGTTCACAACTGGATCACGTCATTCCTTACAGGCCGATCTCAAAGAGATGTTGCTGAAGGTGCTACATCAGACAGTATACCAGTAATCAGCGGGGTTCCACAAGGGTCTGTCCTTGGCCCTTTGCTATTCTTACTGTTTATCAACGACCTTCCCGATAAACTCAACTCTCAAGCCAGACTGTTCGCCGATGATTGCATCGTATACCGACCTATTAGGGGCATGGAGGATTGTAAGACGCTACAGGAAGACCTATCTACACTAGCTGAGTGGGAAAGAAAATGGGGAATGGAGTTTCATCCACAGAAATGTAACATTCTGAGCGTTACACGAGCTCGTTCTCCAATCCAGCATCCCTATGTTCTGAAAGGACATCGCCTTGAACTACAAGACAGTTCCAAATACCTAGGAGTTGATCTTCAGGCATCCCTTTCTTGGAAGAACCACATCGACAGAGTCACCAAGAAAGCAAACAGCACACTTGGGTTCCTGCGTCGAAACCTGAAAATTGCCAGTGAAGAAGCTTAGTCTACTGCCTACTTCAGTATGGTGAGAACAAACCTGGAATACTGCTGCTCAGTATGGAATCCCCATCACAAAGAACAGATAAAGAAGATTGAAATGGTACAGCGGCGTGCTGCAAGGTATATCACACATCGTTATAGGAATACCAGCCATGTATCTTCAATGCTTCAGCATCTACAATGGGAATCCCTGGAGTCAAGAAGATCAAAGATCCAATTGATACTTTTCTATAAAGTTGTCCATGACCTGATCGACATACAGGCACCTGACTACTTGACTCCAGCATCAGGCAGAACCAGGTCCGCACACTCCAGAAAGTTCAGACAATTCTCAACATCCACAGACTCATTGAAATTATCTTTTTTTCCACGCACTGTCCCTCTATGGAATTCCTTACCAGCTACTGTAGCTGAGGCTCCCTCACTGGCATCCTTCAGGAGGGAGCTGGCTTCCATCTCAATTTAAATAAGTGTAGGGGCCCAGTCACCTAGTAACTTGCCTTGGGGGGAGCTGTGCTGTCGGGGACGTAAGGGCCCTGGTACCGCCACGGAAGGCAGATTGGTCTTCTCTAGGTGAGCCAAAAGTGGCTGGGAAAACTTTCATTCTTCATTTCTTTTTATGTTGTACTCTTAATTTATTTTGTTATAGATTGTTTTGTACTGATTTTTGTATTCTACATTTACTTATGTCTTAATTATTTCTATAATTCTTCTCCCTGTCTATATTCTCTTTGTTTTCATCTTTCTAGCGTGAACCATTACGAAACCAACCTGTTGTATAAAAGTCAAATCTGACGGCACAACGTAACGATGTAGATGTAGAGCAAATCCCGACCCTAGTGCCGGAACTTAGTCCAAAATATCTAAAAATATGTGAACTTAGGGATATCAATGTCATATTCGTAAATGATTGGAAAAAAAAGACTGAAAATTGCACTTTCAGGGCTTCATATAGACATAGATAATGTTAGCATGCCTTTAATAACATATAAACCTATGGTATACAATGTATATTATATTTATCAAATTTATTTTGCGCGGCTCAGGGATCAAGGGTCGGAATTCCGATGCAATAAGCCTGTATACATGCATTAAACACTTTTAAAACAAAATAAGTAATATATGAGCATAATAGCATTTTTGGGTATTTTGGCCTAAGTTCGCATATGCGACCTTAGGTATATCAATGTCATATTCGTAAATGATTGGAAGAAAAGACTGTAATTTGCACTTACAGGGCTTCATAAAGACATAGATAATGTTAGCATGCATTTAATAACATATTAACCTATTGTATATATCATATTTATCAAAATATATTTTGCGCGGCCAAGGGATCAAGCTTCCAGGGTCGGAATTCCGAACCTAACCCCTGAGCCGCGCAAGGTGACCAAGACCTACCAAGAAGCTCAAAGACAATATAACAATTAAATTATTGATGCAATAAGCCTAAATACATGCATTAAACACTTTTAAAACAAAATAAGTAATATATGGGCATAATAGGAGTTTTTGCTACTTTGGCCTATGTTCGCATGCGAACTTAGGGATATCAATGTCATATTCGTAAATTATTGGAAAAAAGCTTGACAGTTGCACTTACAGGGCTTCATATTGATATAGAAAATGTTAGCATGCCTTTACTAACATATTACCCCATTGTATATATCATATTTATCAAAATATATTTTGCGCGGCCCAGGGATCGAGCTTCCAGGGTCGGAATTCCGAACCTAACGCCTAAGGGCTACATAAAGACATAGATAATGTAAGCATGCATTTAATAACATATTAACCTATTGTATATATCATATTTATCAAAATAAATTTTACGCGGCCAAGGGATCAAGCTTCCAGGGTCGGAATTCCGAACCTAACCCCTGAGCCGCACAAAGTGGCCACGACCTACCAAGATGCTCAAAGACAATATAGCAATTAAATTATTGATACAATAAGCCTAAATACATGCATTAAACACTTTTAAAACAAACTAAGTAATATATGAGCATAATAGGAGTTTTTGCTACTTTGGCCTAAGTTCGCATATGCAAACACAGGGATATCAATGTCATATTCGTAAATTATTGAAAAATGCTTGAAATTTGCACTTTCAGGGTTTCATATTGATATAGATAATGTTAGCATGCCTTTAATAACATATAAACCTATGGTATATATCATATTTATCAAATTTATTTTGCGCGGCTCAGGGATCAAGCTTCCAGGGTCGGAATTCCGAACCTAACCCCTGAGCCGTGCAAAGTGATTCTCAAAAACAATATAGCAATTAAATTATTGATGCAATAAGCCTGTATACATGCATTAAACACTTTTAAAACAAAATAAGTAATATATGAGCATAATAGCATTTTTTGATATTTTGGCCTATGTTCGCATGCGAACTTAGGTATATCAATGTCATATTCGTAAATTATTGGAAAAAGCTTGAAATCTGCACTTACAGGGCTTCATATAGACATAGAATATGTTAGCATGCCTTTAATAACATATTAACCTATTGTATATATTATATTTATCAAAATATATTTTGCGCGGCCCAGGGATCAAGCTTCCAGGGTCGGAATTCCGAACCTAACCCCTGAGCCGCGCAAAGTGACCAAGACCTACCAAGACGCACAAAGACAATATAGCAATTAAATTATTGATGCAATAAGCCTATATACATGCATTTAACACTTTTAAAACAAAATAAGTAATTTATGTGCAAAATAGGATTTTTTGCTATTTTGGCCTATGTTCGCATGCGAACTTAGGGATATCAATGTCATATTCGTAAACTATTGGAAAAAAGCTTGAAATCTGCACTTACAGGGCTTCATATAGACATAGATAATGTTAGAATGCCCTTAATAACATATTAACCTATTGTATATATCATATTTATCAAAATATATTTTGCGCGGCCCAGGGATCAAGCTTCCAGGGTCGGTATTCCGAACCTACCCCCTGAGCCGCGCAAAGTGACCAAGACCTACCAAGAAGCTCAAAGACAATATAGCAATTAAATTATTGATGCAATAAGCCTATATACATGCATTAAACACTTTTAATACAAAATAAGTAATTTATGTGCATAATAGCATTTTTTTTTTATACCCCACCACACGATAGTGGTGGGGTATTATGATATACCCTCCGGTGTCCGTCCGTCCGTCTGTCCGTCCGTCCGTCCGTCCGTATGTCCGTCCGTCCGTCCGTCCGTCCGCACCATTTCCGATCGATAACTTGAGTAATCTTTAACGAATTTTTTTCAAATTTTGCATACATGTATATATCGGGAATGAGTGGTATGGGATTGTTAATGGGCAAAATCCGTTAACATTTGACAGAGTTATGGCCCTTTTTAGTTCAAAATAAGGGGTTTTGGGGCGTTTCCGATCAATAACTTGAATATTTTTCCACGGATTTTCTTCAAATTTTGTATACACATTGGCATTGGGTATGAGTGGTTTGGGATTGTAAATGGGCAAAATACATTAACATTTAACGGAATTATGGTCGTTAAAAATTCCGATTAAATGGTTTTTGGGGACTTATTCCTTTACTATATGGAGTATTTGGATGAAACTGCACTGATGTATAAACGACCATAATAAGCAGGTTTTGTGTTGTGAATACACAAAATGCGTTAACATTTAACGAAAAATTGGTCGTTAACAATTCCCATTGAATAGTTTCTGCGCATTTATTCCTTTAATTTATGAAATATATTGAGTATCACTGCCAGTGTAGTGGTTAGAGTGCTGGACTACAAATCCTATTGTTGACTATGAATCTGAGGGGCGTGAGTTCAAATCTCCGTGGAGGAATGGAATTTTTTTTTTTTTTTCGTTTTTTCTTTTTTTTGTGTGTGTGTTCTTTTTTCTTTTTCTTTCTTTTTTCATTTTGGCAATGAATTTATTTATTTATTTTTTTTTTTTTTAATTTTCCTCATTTTTGGTTTTTCATTCCTTTTTTCCCTTATTTTTTTTTTCACCCTTTTCTTCTTTTTGTTATACCCCATCACACGATAGTGCTGGGATATTACAATATACCCTCCGGTGTCTGTCCGTCCGTCCGTCCCCACCATTTCCGACCAATAACTGGATTAATTTGTGCTATGAATCTGAGGGGCGTGAGTTCAAACCCCCGTGGAGGAATGGAATTTTCTTTTTTTTTTTTTCCTTTTTTTCTCGTTTTTTCTTTTCTTTTTTCCGTTTATTTTTCTTTTCTTTCTTTTTGCAATGAATTTTTTTTTTTTCTTCTTTTTTTTTTCTCATTTTTTGTTTTTCATTCCTTTTTTTTACCTTTTTTTTTTTCCTTTTCTTCTTTTTGTTATACCCCATTACACGGTAGTGCTGGGATATTATAATATACCCTCCGGTGTCCGTCCGTCCGTCCGTCCGTCTGTCCGTCCGTCCATCCATCCCCACCATTTCCGACCGATAACTTGATTAATTTTTCACATTTTTTTTTTCAAATTGTGCCTACATGTTTATATCGGGAATGACTTTTTTTTCTTTTCTTCTTTTTGTTATGCCCCATCACACGATAGTGCTGGGGTATTATAATATACCCTCCGGTGTCTGTCCGTTTGTCCGTCCATCCACACCATTTCCGACCGATAACTTGATTAATTTCTCACAATTTTTTTTGGAGTTTGCGATCAATAACTTAAGAATCTTTTCATGGATTTTCTTCAAATTTTAAAACACTAAAGGACACATATTATTGCCAAGGACAGTCACTCTGCTTTTCTGGTTATTGTATTATCTGCCCTTTTGATATACATGTATGTAGTTCCGTTACTATATTGAATGCCTTAGTGAAGTTTTAAGGATAACTATAACACTTAAAAGTACCACTATTATGGGCAAGGCTATAACCATATTATCTTGCAGTGGTGGGGTATCATGCAGTGTTAGCGTGCTTTTATTATATTTTGGCCTAACGTCGCATATGCGAACATTGGGATATCAATGTAGAAGTAAAACAAAGATCAGGAATCGATTCAATTAACTTACTCCAACCATCAAAGACACCAAAGCGAATGTCATATTCGTAAATGATTTGACAAAAGACTGCCTTTAATAACATATAAACCTATGGTATCTCTAGGACTAACATTTATCAGAGGGAAATGTTTGTTATTTTCTTATTATTATTTCTAATCCAAATACAGTGGAACTTGTTGGCTCGAACACGGATGGCTCGTTTACCATGGATGAGTGGAATCCGTTTTTGAGTCCCAGGGGAATTCCTTTACATAAGAAGTAGTGTGGGACGAGTAAGGAGATTTTCGACTTTAAACTTGAAAATGAATGCTGTGTGTACTCATTAGAATCGCCTCAATGAGGCGATTCTAATGAGTGCACACAGCATACATTTTATTATAGAACACCGAAAAGATGTCCCAAAATTAATCCCTTTATGCCTCCTGACAGTTACCCTCAATGGCTCGAACTGCCTCATTGTGGCAGTTCTAATGAGTACCCACAATATATTCTTCTTTTGCAAAGTATGGAAAATAATAACAGTTGGCAAACACCGCAACTGTGCAGGGCCTGCACTATTTGCTAAGAGAATTTTTCGTCAAAAATAGAATAAAAAACAAAATTAGCCCCCTCCCCACCCGCAGATCCCCCCCCCACCACACACACACCACAGGGATGAATTTTGGGACATCTGTTCGGTGTAAAAACAGTATATACTCCCGTAAACTAGAATTTTATCATATAAAGTTTGAGCGGTAAACGCTGTTCATACTCCGCATAAGAAGCTTTGAATACAACCCCAGCAACCCGTAAATATTTGCAGTTATCCGTGTAATTTGAACATAAAATCCCAAGTTAAAAAGTCAAGCACAGCAGGTCTGGACGAATAACGTCCATTTCTGCCAATAATACCGCTTGGCAAACACTGCAACTGTGCAGGGCCTGCACTATTTGCTAAGAGAATTTTCGAACATAAACCAAGTTCCAGTTATTTTAACAAATAACAAATCGGTATAAGTATGCAGCCGAAATAAAATTAGCTGCACAAGCTGTCGTTTTTATCCAACAAAGCATGCACTTAGCGCTAATGTCTTGTATTTTTTTTTTTTTATAAGTGTCTTAAACGGTTCCCGGTCAGACCACGTGATCGCCATATTTGGAAGTCACGTGACCGCCATTTTTGGAAGTCACGTGACCCATAATAGTTCCGGTAGAAATGGCTATCTTATCTCTAGGACTAACATTTATCAGAGGGAAATGTTTGTTATTTTCTTATTATTATTTCTAATCCAAATACAGTGGAACTTGTTGGCTCGAACACGGATGGCTCGTTTACCATGGATGAGTGGAATCCGTTTTTGAGTCCCAGGGGAATTCCTTCACATAAGAAGTAGTGTGGGACGAGTAAGGAGATTTTCGACTTTAAACATGAAAATGAATGCTGTGTGTACTCATTAGAAACGCCTCAATGAGGCGATTCTAATGAGTGCACACAACATACATTTTATTATAGAACACCGAAAAGATGTCCCAAAATTAATCCCTTTATGCCTCCTGGCAGTTACCCTCAATGGCTCGAACTGCCTCATTGTGGCAATTCTAATGAGTACCCACAATATATTCTTCTTTTGCAAAGTATGGAAAAAAATAACAGTTGGCAAACACCGCAACTGTGCAGGGCCTGCACTATTTGCTAAGAGAATTTTTCGTCAAAAATAGAATAAAAAACAAAATTAGCCCCCTCCCCACCCGCAAATCCCCCCCCCACTTCACACACACCACAGGGATGAATTTTGGGACATCTGTTCGGTGTAAAAACAGTATATACTCCCGTAAACTAGAATTTTGTCATATAAAGTTTGAACGGTAAACGATGTTCATACTCCGCATAAGAAGCTTTGAATACAACCCCAGCAACTCGTAAATATTTGCAGTTATCCGTGTAATTTGAACATAAAATCCCAAGTTAAAAAGTCAAGCACAGCAGGTCTGGACGAATAACGTCCATTTCTGCCAATAATACCGCTTGGCAAACACTGCAACTGTGCAGGGCCTGCACTATTTGCTAAGAGAATTTTCGAACATAAACCAAGTTCCAGTTATTTTAACAAATAACAAATCGGTATAAGTATGCAGCCGAAATAAAGGTAGCTGCACAAGCTGTCGTTTTTATCCAACAAAGCATGCACTTAGCGCTAATGTCTTGTTTTTTTTTTTTTTATAAGTGTCTTAAACGGTTCCCGGTCAGACCACGTGATCGCCATATTTGGAAGTCACGTGACCGCCATTTTTGGAAGTCACGTGACCCATAATAGTTCCGGTAGAAATGGCTATCTTATCTCTAGGACTAACATTTATCAGAGGGAAATGTTTGTTATTTTCTTATTATTATTTCTAATCCAAATACAGTGGAACTTGTTGGCTCGAACACGGATGGCTCGTTTACCATGGATGAGTGGAATCCGTTTTTGAGTCCCAGGGGAATTCCTTCACATAAGAAGTAGTGTGGGACGAGTAAGGAGATTTTCGACTTTAAACATGAAAATGAATGCTGTGTGTACTCATTAGAAACGCCTCAATGAGGCGATTCTAATGAGTGCACACAACATACATTTTATTATAGAACACCGAAAAGATGTCCCAAAATTAATCCCTTTATGCCTCCTGGCAGTTACCCTCAATGGCTCGAACTGCCTCATTGTGGCAATTCTAATGAGTACCCACAATATATTCTTCTTTTGCAAAGTATGGAAAATAATAACAGTTGGCAAACACCGCAACTGTGCAGGGCCTGCACTATTTGCTAAGAGAATTTTTCGTCAAAAATAGAATAAAAAACAAAATTAGCCCCCTCCCCACCCGCAAATCCCCCCCCCCACTTCACACACACCACAGGGATGAATTTTGGGACATCTGTTCGGTGTAAAAACAGTATATACTCCCGTAAACTAGAATTTTGTCATATAAAGTTTGAACGGTAAACGATGTTCATACTCCGCATAAGAAGCTTTGAATACAACCCCAGCAACTCGTAAATATTTGCAGTTATCCGTGTAATTTGAACATAAAATCCCAAGTTAAAAAGTCAAGCACAGCAGGTCTGGACGAATAACGTCCATTTCTGCCAATAATACCGCTTGGCAAACACTGCAACTGTGCAGGGCCTGCACTATTTGCTAAGAGAATTTTCGAACATAAACCAAGTTCCAGTTATTTTAACAAATAACAAATCGGTATAAGTATGCAGCCGAAATAAAGGTAGCTGCACAAGCTGTCGTTTTTATCCAACAAAGCATGCACTTAGCGCTAATGTCTTGTTTTTTTTTTTTATAAGTGTCTTAAACGGTTCCCGGTCAGACCACGTGATCGCCATATTTGGAAGTCACGTGACCGCCATTTTTGGAAGTCACGTGACCCATAATAGTTCCGGTAGAAATGGCTATCTTATCTCTAGGACTAACATTTATCAGAGGGAAATGTTTGTTATTTTCTTATTATTATTTCTAATCCAAATACAGTGGAACTTGTTGGCTCGAACACGGATGGCTCGTTTACCATGGATGAGTGGAATCCGTTTTTGAGTCCCAGGGGAATTCCTTCACATAAGAAGTAGTTTGGGACAAGTAAGGAGATTTTCGACTTTAAACTTGAAAATGAATGCTGTGTGTACTCATTAGAATCGCCTCAATGAGGCGATTCTAATGAGTGCACACAACATACATTTTATTATAGAACACCGAAAAGATGTCCCAAAATTAATCCCTTTATGCCTCCTGGCAGTTACCCTCAATGGCTCGAACTGCCTCATAGTGGCAGTTCTAATGAGTACCCACAATATATTCTTCTTTTGCAAAGTATGGAAAATAATAACAGTTGGCAAACACTGCAACTGTGCAGGGCCTGCACTATTTGCTAAGAGAATTTTTCGTCAAAAATAGAATAAAAAACAATATTAGCCCCCCCCCCCCCGCAGATCCCCCCCCCCCCCCACACACACCACAGAGATGAATTTTGGGACATCTTTTCGGTGTAAACTCAGTTTATACTCCCGTAAACTAGAATTTTATCATATAAACGTTTGAACGGTAAACGCAGTTCATACTTCGCATAAGAAGCTTTGAATACAACCCCAGCAACCCGTAAATATTTGCAGTTATCCGTGTAATTTGAACATAAAATCCCAAGTTAAAAAGTCAAGCACAGCAGGTCTGGACGAATAACGTCCATTTCTGCCAATAATACCGCTTGGCAAACACTGCAACTGTGCAGGGCCTGCACTATTTGCTAAGAGAATTTTTGAACATAAACCAAGTTCCAGTTATTTTAACAAATAACAAATCAGTATAAGTATGCAGCCGAAATAAAGGTAGCTGCACAAGCTGTCGTTTTTATCCAACAAAGCATGCACTTAGCGCTAATATCTTGTATTTTTTTTTTTTTCTCGTCGCAATGTCGGCTAAAAGTCCCACAAAATTGGAAGCAGCTTTTCCGAAATGACCAAATAGTGTTAACGGGGACGTCAAACTCAATTCAAACAAGACGTTAAACATCAGTTCAAACAAACACGACTATATGTCAAGAACGGCCGTTCATTGTTCTCGATTTCGATAGATCAAAGCACTGACAGCACTGATTGGTCGATTGTCTCTGAGTGTAGGCTGGGAAAATTGGTTCTGAACCACGACTTATACTGATTCGTTTAACCCGTAAGTACCAGTATTATAGGCTAACTATGCAGACCCTGATCAGATGCCGGAAAATGCTGCGTCTGATCTGGGTTAACACTTGTTTGCCAATGTCCAAAGGCACGATCACAGTCCAGATTTTACAGATAACCAAACACTTTAAGGCAGCGCTCCGATCTGCCTGATAGGAGAATACATGTGAGTGTGTGAGTGAGTGAGTGATGAGGCGGTTCTAATGACCACCCACAATCTATGTTTGCAGTACAAATAAGAAGAATATCATGGGTTTTCATAAGAAAATAGCCATTTTGGAGATGTGAAAAAATGGATTATGTCACACGGGCGTGTTACCGTAATGTGTCAGTTTCTGGAAAAGATGTGTGTCGTCCTTGCTATCAGCCTATGCAAGCCTGCCCAGGTTACACTGACCGGCTCGATATAACCTAAACAGTGTTGACTGAGCCGTTAAACTCCAAACAAACATACTGTTGTTCGTACTTATGCTTAGTGAGGGAGAATCGTAACCCTTATTTCGGTGAACACTACAAGTTCTACCTTCGCAAACAGTATAGACACAGATCAGATGCCTTCTGATGAAGCCATCTGATCAGGATCTACACTGTTTTTCATTCAGTTTGCAAATTTGGATGTAAACATTATATTTAGTAATTTGATTGGTTGAAAGTGGTTAGTCAGAAATGGGTGGCTTAATAAATTTATTCAACAGGATTAGGATTTAACAGCGATAAATAGACTCCCAAGGGAGGCAAGTCTATCAGTACATCATGTATGCTAATTACGTGGTCCAAAGGATCAAAGCACTGACAGCACTGCTGGAGATTAGGTCCTGGAGGAGGACTTAGACTGTTGCGTTTAACCCTTAAATTCCAGTACTATAAGCAAACAGTGTAGACCCTGATCAGACGCCGCGTAACGCGGCGTCTGATCTGGGTCTACACTGTTTGCAAAGCCCAACCCATGTTTCCAGTCCAGATTTTATGAATTACCCTCATACGTACCACTCTGACCTTATCTGACCTTACAGCGATAAAAATTTCGCAGCTTTTTTTCTCATGACAAAAAACCGTTATCTTGGTCTCTGTAAATCAGTGACAGTCACGTGGACATCAGCACTGGAAAGCTTCTATGCTTAGTTACTTTGGGCCGATTGTCACTCTGGCCTCACAACGATAAAATAACGCAGCTTTTTTCTATCAATAACCGTTACCCGGATCTCTGCAAATCAGTGACAGTCACGTGGACATCAGCACTGGAAAGCTTCTGTGCTTAGTTACTTTGGGCCGATTGCCACTCTGGCCTCACATCGATAAAATAACGCAGCTTTTTTCTATCAGTAACCGTTACCCGAATCTCTGCAAATCAGTGACAGTCACGTGGACATCAGCACTGAAAAGCTTCTGTGTTTGGTAAATTTGGGTCGATTGCCACTCTGGCCTCACAACGATAAAATAACGCAGCTTTTTCCTATCAGTAACCGTTACCCGGATCTCTGCAAATCAGTGACAGTCACGTGGACATCAGCACTAAAAAGCTTCTATGTTTGGTAAATTTGGGTCGATTGCCACTCTGGCCTCACAACGATAAAATAACGCAGCTTTTTTCTATCAATAACCGTTACCCGGATCTCTGCAAATCAGTGACAGTCACGTGGACATCAGCACTGGAAAGCTTCTGTGCATAGTTACTTTGGGTCGATTGCCACTCTGGCCTCACAACGATAAAATAACGCAGCTTTTTTTTTCTATCAGTAACCGTTACCCAGATCTCTGCAAGTCAGTGACAGTCACGTGGACATTAGCACTGAAAAGCTTCTGTGCTTGGTAAATTTGGGTCGATTGCCACTCTGGCCTCACAACGATAAAATAACGCAGTTTTTTTTTTCTATCAGTAACCGTTACCCGGATCTCTGCAAGTCAGTGACAGTCACGTGGACATTAGCACTGAAAAGCTTCTATGTTTGGTAAATTTGGGTCGATTGCCACTCTGGCCTCACAACGATAAAATAACGCAGCTTTTTTCTATCAATAACCGTTACCCGGAGCTCTGCAAATCAGTGACAGTCACGTGGACATCAGCACTGGAAAGCTTCTGTGCATAGTTACTTTGGGTCGATTGCCACTCTGGCCTCACAACGATAGAATAACGCAGCTTTTTTTTTCTATCAGTAACCGTTACCCAGATCTCTGCAAGTCAGTGACAGTCACCCGGACATTAGCACTGAAAAGCTTCTATGCTTGGTAAATTTGGGTCGATTGCCACTCTGGCCTCACAACGATAAAATAACGCAGTTTTTTTTCTATCAGTAACCGTTACCCAGATCTCTGCAAGTCAGTGACAGTCACGTGGACATTAGCACTGAAAAGCTTCTGTGCTTGGTAAATTTGGGTCGATTGCCACTCTGGCCTCACAACGATAAAATAACGCAGTTTTTTTTTCTATCTGTAACCGTTACCCAGATCTCTGCAAGTCAGTGACAGTCACGTGGACATTAGCACTGAAAAGCTTCTGTGCTTGGTAAATTTGGGTCGATTGCCACTCTGGCCTCACAACGATAAAATAACGCAGTTTTTTTTTTCTATCTGTAACCGTTACCCAGATCTCTGCAAGTCAGTGACAGTCACGTGGACATTAGCACTGAAAAGCTTCTGTGCTTGGTAAATTTGGGTCGATTGCCACTCTGGCCTCACAACGATAAAATAACGCAGTTTTTTTTTCTCTATCAGTAACCTTTTCCCGGATCTCTGCAAGTCAGTGACAGTCACGTGGACATCAGCACTGGAAAGCTTCTGTGCTTGGTAACTTTGGGCCGATTGCCACTCTGGCCTCACAACGATAAAATAACGCAGCTTTTTTTCTATAATTAACCGTTACCCGGATCTCCGCAAATCAGCCACAGTCGCGTGGACATTAGCACTGAAAAACTTCTGTGCTTGGTAACTTTGGGTCGACTGACAAACAATCGACACGAAAATGGAAAATTGTTTTTGGTTTTAGACCCGCCTTCTATACCATTACGAAAACACACCTATACAAACAATTGCAAGTTTTACAGCCAGAAAAATGAAAATTTTAAGATGAAAAATTGTGATACTTTTCTAATTTCTGCTCAAACTATAGATTGTTGTTACTCGTTAGAACCGCCTCATTGAGGTGGTCTTACGAGTACCAACACTCTATATTTTAGAACAGAAATAAGAAAAATAGCGTTTACCCGTGTAAACCCCAGTTTTACTATATAAATTTACTACATGAAAGTGGGGTTCAAGGGGGTCAAAATTATATAGGCGTGTTTGCGTGACAGACAGAACGCTCACATAAGATTGGAGAAGAAAAAAGATCATCCAGTGCCGAAAAATAAGTTTTAAATGTACCCTTTTGTTTATGAAACAAAATTTGTCTTCTTGGAGAAAAAAGGGACACCGAGGTGCGGGAGGGAGGGTGTGGGGCGGGGCTGGGAGGGGAGGAAACATATTTCAACCCATATATGGAATCTTCCACCTAGAAAGTCTTGGGTGGTACAGTTCTTATTATAGGGGGTGTCAGGTTTGTTTTTGTCTGTGGCAAATTTAAACAAAAACATGAATGTTCTTTAAGCAAACACTGTAGACCCGGATCAAACGCCGCTTTTTGCGGCATCTAATCTGGGTCTGCGGGTGTCCCCGAAAAGGACCACTAGGCATATATGGGTAAACGATTCACCATGATTGGTTGTACGCAGCATGCATATGTCGTAAATATGACGTCACATTAACGTCGGTGCAACGTCATGACGATTATGCAACGTCATATCTACGTCGGTGCAACGTCGTTACGTTGCACCGACGTTGATTTGACGTTGCAATAGCGACATGTGCCTGCTGGGACGTACCAATCATTCCCACAACCATAATTGAAAGTGAAAGCAATATGTAATATACAAGTGTATCTGTTGATATAATGCTTACAATAATAATAACATTGTATGGAAAAAAGGAATAAGGAACAAACTTTATAGTCATTAATAAAACATATAACACCTTTGTCCTGCTGAATATTATAATCTGCCACACCCACTACTGACTATCAACCAATCAGATTACTCGATGCAAATTATTGCAACAAATTCACAATCTGAATGGCGAACAATGTAGATCCTGATCAGATGGCGTCGTCAGAAGGACCTGTACCTGGGGCAATACGAAAATACTCGATTAATAACATTATAATAATACTTACAATAATAATAACACTGTAAGGAAAAAAGGAATAAGGAACAAACTTTATAGTCATTTATAAAACATATAACACCTTTGTCCTGCTGAATATTTTAATCTGCCACACCCACTACTGATTATCAACCAATCAGATTACTCGATGCAAATTATTGCAACAAATTCACAATCTGAATGGCAAATAATGTAGATCCTGATCAGATGGCTTCGTCAGAATCTTCATTGTTTGGAAAATAAAGCATTTCGAGCCTCAGCAGGACAAGGGTTAATAATAAACACAATAATACCGTATATCTCTGCCAGGGTCCAAACACCCAGGGTCGCAGCGATGCCATTTTTCTTTTGTAAAACTGCAAACACGCATAGGCATGAGAGCAGTTGTGTATGTGAAAAGAAAACAGGAGGCTCCTGAGCCACTACGCTCACCAGAGGTCATGTAGTTTATACCATACACAGGCATGGCGCCCATCTTGGTCATGTGACTACAATCCTATAAATAACTTTTCACTGCCTCATCATGGAGAGGCTCTTCATGTAATGTGGTTTCAATCAGCACAGCAGTTTTGGTGGAGAAGATAAAAATACTGAAACTAAGTCATCCAGGACAAAGGTCATTAAATGACCTTGATCTTTGGAATTGATAAACTTCCATTCAGCTGATTGCAAATATCAATTCTGATGCCACGGGCTAAAGAGAATCAGAAAAATCAACTGTTTTTGCCTTTTTTTTTTTCCTTTCCTTACAAATGTCTAAGTGACCTTGACGTAAAACAGGTCAAGGTCAACCAAAGGTCATTTTTTAATAAACTTGGTGGGAACCAAGTCCCTAATGTTATATACAAAGACAGGAGGTTATTGGGTTCCAGAGGAGAATATTTTTAATGTGTTTTAGCATATATGGGCATGGTGGCCATATTGGTCATGTGATCCTGTCATTAAGAACAAATTTTATTCCCCCTTCAAATTCAGGCTCCATATGTAATTTGGTTTCAATCAACCCAGGCGTTTAACTGGAGAAGAAGAGTAAAAATACTGAATCTGGGCCATCCAAGACAAAGGCCAGTGATGACCTTGACCTTTGGAATTGATTAACTTCCATTAAGCTGACTGCAAATAATATTTCTGTTGCGACAGGCTACCATGCAATCAGTAAACTCTCTTGTTTTGCTTTTCTTCCATACAAATGTCTAAGTGATGAAATTTGACCTTGACGAAAAACAGATCGAGGTCACTCAAAGGATATCATTTGAACAAACTTGGTAGAGCCTGAGTCCCCGATGCTGCATACCAAGTTTCAAGGTTATCGGCTATTAGGTTCCTGAGAAGAAGATTTTCAAAGATATTTACCATACATGGAAATGGCAGCCATATTGGTCATATGACCCAGTCCTTGCGAACAAACATTGATTCCCCCTTCCCATGGAGGCTTCATATGCAATTTTGTTTCAATCAGCCCAGCAGTTTTTGTGGAGAAGAAGATAAAAATACTGAATCTGAGCCATCCAGGACAAAGGTCTCTGAATAACCTTGACCTTAAGAATTGATAAACTTCCATTCAGCTGATTGTAAATATCATTTCTGATGCCACAGGCTACCATGCAATCAGAAAATCCAGTGTTTTGTCTTTGTTCCATACAAATGTCTAAGTGACCAAATTTTACATTGACTTAAAACAGGTCAAGGTCAACCAGAGGTCATCATTTGAACAAACTTGGTAAGGCCCGAGTCCCCGATGCTGCATATCAAGTTTCAAGGTCATCGGCAATTCGATTCCTGAGAAGAAGATTTTGAAGGTTTTTTGTACCATATATGGGCATGGTGGCCATATTGGTCATGTGACCCAGCTCTTACGAACAGACTTTCTCTCCCCCTTCCCATAGAGGCCAAACATGTAATTTGGTTTGAATCAACCCAGCTGTTTAAGTGGAGAAGAGATAAAAATACTGAATCTGAGCCATCCAGGACAAAGGTCAGTGAGTGAAGTTCACCTTAACGTAAAACAGGTCAAGGTCAACCAAAGGTCATCATTTGGTAGGGCTTGGTAACAAACTTGGTAGGCCCAAGTCCCTGATGCTGTTTCAAGACCATCGGCCGTTCGGTTCCTGAGAAGAAGATTTTTAAAGGTTTTTACCTTAGATGGGCATGGCGGCAATATTGGTCATGTGACCTTATGAACAAACTTTCGCTCCCCCTTTCTAAAGAGGCTCCACATGGAATTTGGTTTCAATTAGCCCAGTAGTTTCAGAGATGTCGTTTGAAAATATTGACGCAGACGTAGACGACGACGGACGACGGACCACTGCCTATACTATAAGCTCCCCTCGGAGCCTTCGGCTCTGGTGAGCTAAAAAGCCTTTAAAATAATGTTCAATATGTTAGATGGGTGATGTTTAATTATGAAATAGCTCTATCAGTGATTTTTTGTGTGAGATATCACTGTTTGTAAGTAACTTTTAATGTAGATCAAAGCACGAGTTTATCAAATGAAAGGAATCCCGCCAGTAATACTGACTGCACTTGATTTCATAAACATTAACGCAAAGTAGCAATACATGACGTCATAAAACGAGATAAAAAGGTGGCTCTTCGACCAGTGATTTATCGCTTAACATATCATTAGTTTTTTTTCTTTAGGCTATGTAGGCGACTAGTGTTAGAAAGCCTTATTCTGCAAATTGAAGCAACAAGTATGTATAATGCCAGCTGAATGTTTTTAATTTTGTGTTTGAATTGAGTTTTAACGTCCCCGTCAACCCTATTTAGGTCATTTTCGAGACGTTGCTTCCAATTTTGTGGGACCTTTACACAACACTGAGATGAAATGACATCTCAAGCCCTGCCGCGCAAAGGAAACCACTAGGCCTAGGGGTCATATGCACTGGACGGTCCGACCAACACCAATTTGCCTGGGCAGGCTTAGACCCTCTGAGCGGCTTAAGAGCAACTTTTGAAGCAGGTACGTGTATCACGGTCACTGACTCACTTGATAGGGGTAAACATACATGTATTCCGCAGCCCCGCCCATCGGGGTTTGAAGAAATAGATGGGCTGCATGGTGCTTCCACGCAGAGCTGAAACCGACCCGCACACGAGTACTGGTAAATCGCTTAGAGGATCTAAGCTTGTTCAGGCAAAGCGGTGCGAGTCGGACCATCAATGCTTATAAACCCGTTTGGTTTCATGGGTGACAGGGCTTGAGATGTCATTTCATCTCAATGTCGGGTAAAAGTCCCACAAAATTGGAAGCAATGTCTCCAAAATGACCTTTACAGTGTTGACGGGGACGTTAAACCTCAAATCAAACAAACAAACACAACATGTATTCCAGAGATAACATCTAAAGCAACTCGGTCATTAGGATTCCTTGTTTGTTTGTAGGCAAAGGATGTGGCATATAAAACATTGGTTCGTCCTCAACTTGAATATGCATCACCCATTTGGCATTCCTATGTTAAAACTTAGATTCAGCAGGTGGAGAAGGTGCAGAGGACAGCTGCTCGATGGACCTGTCGACGATTAGCGTCGGTTACATGCTTAACGAGCTAGAGTGGCCGTCCCTAGAGGCCCATCGTGAGCAGTCCTCTTTAATCTTCTTCTATAAGATACACTCTGATACAGTGTCTATTATTCTAACACAGCGCGCCTATATTGGCAATGGAAAACAACTGTGTTTTATTCTACAACAAATCACAGCAAGGGAGAGCGTGACGAGTGACGTCATTAAAAACTGCAAATTTATGACGTCACTAGTCGATTTCCTTGACGTTAGACGGTGTAACGTCATTTTCTCGCATCGAAAACGTTAGAATAGGATACAAATGCATGTGTTTCAGTCGATAATTTTAGCGGGATTTCTTCTAACAATGGCGAACAGTTGTGAGATTTTGAAGGAAACAACAGCATTATTGCCGATTTTCAGCCTGTTAGAATCGAAATAGATCAGCTCTAGTTTGTGATTTGTTGAGTAATAAATCACAGTTTGTCGGTCAGTTGTAAGTAGACAAATCACGTGCGCTACGCGCTCGTGATTTGTATACTTTACAACTGACCTCCAAACTGTGATTTATTACTCAACAAATCACAGCTAGAGCTGATCTATTTCTTAAGTAAAGATAGGTACCCGACCCCTGCAAAAGCATCAACCCAAAAAAGGGCATCAAAAGAAAACAACTCACAATGTTGTAGGTACCAGTCCTATAGCGATGCCCTGAAAAACTCTTTCTTTCCTAGAACTATCCCATTTCTGCGGTGAATGTCAAGACCGCAGAGGAGTTCAAAGCCAGTACGGTGTATGAGTGAGACACAAAGGTATGTATTTTAGGATACCTCTGTTATTCAGTTTGTTTGTTTGTTTGTTTGATTTGAAGTTTAACGTCCCCGTCAACACTGTTAAGGTCATTTTGGAGACGTTGCTTCAAATTTTGTGGGACTTTTATCCCACATTCAGATGAAATGACATCTCAAGCCCTGCCGCCCAATGAAACCAATAGGGTTTATAAGCATGGATGGGCCAACTGACACCGCATTTCCGGGGCAGGCTAAGATCCTCTAAGCGGTTTACCAGTACTCTGCGGGTCGGTTTCAGCTCTGCGAGGAAGCATCATGCAGCACATATATTTCTTCAAGCTCCGATGTTATTCAGATCGTAAATAGTTTTAAGGACTCATCCAGTGACGTTTATTAAGCCAAATTCTAAATTTAGCCACCCATCCAACTGAGGTAATGATTTTGTTTGATTTGAGGTTTAACGTCCCCGTCAGCACTGTAAAGGTCATTTTGGAGACGGTGCTTCCAGTTTTGTGGGACTTTTACCCGACACTGAGATGAAATGACATTTCAAGTCCTGTCGCCCAATAAACCAATAGGGTTTATAAGCATGGACGGTACGCCTCGCACCGCGGTTCCTGGACAGGCTTAGATCCTCTAAGCGGTTTACCAGTACTAGTGTGCGGGCCGGATTCAACTCTGCGTGGAAGCATCATGCAACCCATATATTTCTTCAAGCCCCGATGGGCGGGGGCCATCTGAGGTAATGAGGTAATGAGGTAATGTCCAAATGTGACCGACTTAGTATAAGAACATATATAGATAGAAGCCTTTTTCTTGCACACCAGATAAGGAAATCCATAGTTTTAACTTGGGATGGAAATTAACCATGGTATTCTTAACCGAAATCGAATATTCTCGCTTGCTTGATACGACCTAAAATGCACCGTGGATAAGGTTGACGTCACAGCACGTTACGTGACGTCACTAAACGTTCTTGCAGGGTCATCGCAATATGGCGGACGTCTGTAACCGAAGTGATTACAGCATTAAAAATCCGCGCCAAGAAATAAAAGGTGTGCAAGAAAAAGAATCCTATATGGGTGTGAGGGGTGGATAGAAAAGTCCGTCCCTTGGGATCACTGTCTGGCATCACTCGGCAAGCCTCGTGAGGCCGGACAGTAACCCTCGGGACGGATTTTTCCATCCGCCCCGATTCGTATAGTAAAACCCCAGTTTTGTCTATATAAAGTGGGATTTAGAGGGCCTCCGCAGGGGCGTAGCCAGAACCAAAATATTATTACGCATAACGAGGAAAATTCTTTGTAAAATGTATATCTTTCTCAGAGATGGGGGCTACTCTGAAAGGAAAGAATTTGCTCCCTAGGGGAGCAAATTCTTTCCTTTAAGAGCAGCCCATACAGAATATGTAATGGAGAACACTTTTATTTAGTAGCTTTATCTTTATTGCAAATATTTTACAGTACGCACATGCGTAGTATGCGTATTGGGCGTTACGCCCAAGCCCCGGATGTTCATTACACGGATTTTCGTTGCGCGGAAAACAAAATACGCAGAATTAAATACACCTCTGGTATTATGAATGTTTTTTTTTTTCCTTTTGTTGTTGTTGCTGCTGTTTTAAGTTTACTCTGGTATGCATATTAGAACACTACAGTTCCCGCACGTTTTGACGTTTGGCTGGTTTGCTGGGGCCCTTCACAGATGTCCTATGCAACACCCTCAGCCCGACCTCTGACCTTGGTCTCTGCGAATTGGCACTGGCGAAGGAAGGAAGGAAGGAAGGAAAAGCGGAAGGACTGAACGAACGAACGAACGAAGGAACGAAAAGTAGAAAGAAGGAATGAAAAAAAAACGAACGAAAGAAAGAAACAAACAGATAAAAAATAGCCACCCTCACCAAGGAAAACAAAAACGAAAGAAAGCCATAAGAAAGAAAGAAGAAAGAAAGAACGAAAGAAAAAAGAAAGCTTGTCAAACGTTCAGACATACCTCATGTGCATAAACTAGTCTTCTTCCATCCTTTTCAATTTCCTTTTTAGTTCTGCAAGTAGTTTCCGTGTCTCTTCTTTGTCCGTTCTTCTTTCCTTCGGTGTGTCTTTATCCCAGATAAACGCTTCTGTCATTCCAAGGTGTATGCACATGACCTACAATGTAAATGAGATTTATTAAACAAGTTGAGGAAAATGGGTAAAAGGCGAGGCTTCTGGTTATCCGCTAACGACGTCGTTAGTGAACGAATCGTTAAAACTTTAATCATTAAATATGGCAAATATGCTGAAATTTTTGCAAAAGCTGCTCACAATTTTTCAGCAAAAATACAAAAAATTTACGATATTGTACTTGCTAGAAGAGTTAACAATATGACCACTAACGAGCTCGTTAAGCTAACGATGCTTTGAACAACTGACCCCAGATTGCCCGAACGTCGATTGGACAATTACAATGGCTGATAACTCTGTCGTATGAGCCTCGTCGCCGGAGAACCTGCTCATATCAAGCAATGGGGTGCATGCCGGACTTCATAGCCTGGTGTTCGCCGTTTGGTTTGTATTTTGTTTGCTTTTATTATTAGTGCAACTGACTGTGTGGCAGGGGAACTAACCTGGACACACATTTTCGTGTGACGACAATTAGGATAAGGGACAGAACACAAATTTGTTTTACCGAAATAACAATAGATATTTGTCTCTCTTTGAATAGGAATTCCATTCAGAACCAGAAACTTTGGCAATCAGCGCAGACCCATATCAGCGTCTGATCAGGACCTCCACAGTTTGCTATAAGTTCGGTCATTTTCCAAATAGATTTTGATAAAAACACAACCTGACACTCCTAAAGTTTGAAATGGACTCCTGTTGTATATAAGTTGGAAGATTCCATTCGGTACAAAAACGTGGTCATTTCATATGATATTTATGAAACGAGCCTTTAGCGAGTTTAATAATTTTCATATGAATTGACCACGAGTGTAAGATCTTCAACGAGTGGTCATTTTATACGATATTTATGAAACAAGCCTTCAAACTTGGTACAATATATCATTACAACATACCGCAGAATTGTTTAGATTTAGACCTTTTTCAAAGACCCCCCCCCCCCCCCCCACAGAAGTAGTGTGGGTTTAGTAAGGAGATTTTCGACTTAAAACTTGAAAATGTATGCTGTGTGTACTCATAAGAATCGTCTCAATGAGTACCCACAATATATTCTTTTTGTGCAAAGTAAGGAAAGTAATACCACTTGGCAAAAACTGCAACTGTGCAGGGCCTACACTATTTGCTAAGAGACTTTTTCGTCCATAGCCCCCCCCCCCCCCCACACACACACACAAACAGGTATTAATTTTTTGACATAATTTCGGTGTAAGCTTAGTATATTAGTATATACTCCCGCAAACTCGAATTTTACCATATAAAAGTTTGAACGGTAAACGCTGTTCATACTCCGCATAAGAAGCTTTGAATACAACCCCAGCAACCCGTAAATATTTGCAGTTATCCGTGTAATTTGAACATAAAATCCCAAGTTAAAAAACCAGGCATGGCAGTTCTGGACGTTAAACGTACATTTCTGCCAATAATACCGCTTGGCAAACACTGCACAACTGTGCAGGGCCTGCACTATTTGCTAAGAGAATTTATCGTCAAAAATAGAATAAAACGCAAGAATAGCCCCCCCCCCCCCTCCCCACTCCCGCTGACCCCGCCCCCCCCCCTCCCCCACCACCACCACAGGGATTAATTTTGGACCTGTTTTCATTGTAATCTCAGTTTATACCCCCGTAAACTCGAATTTTACCTTTTAAAAGTTTGAACGGTAAACGCTGTTCATACTCCGCATAAGAAGCTTTGAATACAACCCCAGCAACCCGTAAATATTTGCAGTTATCCATGTAATTTGAGCATAAAATCCTAAGTTGAAAAGTCAAGCACAGAAGGTCTGGACGTTAAACGTCCATTTCTGCCAATTCGAATATGGTGCATATATTTTCAGGCGTGGGGGGGGGGGGGGCAGCATCAACCAGTGGACACATTTCTAGTTTATTTGTTTTTCTACTGGCTACTCTGTACCAAGTTCCAGTTATTTTAAAAAATCAGTAAAAGTATGCAGCCGAAAAAGACACTCTAGTTAATTTAAATATCAGCATCTAATTCTCCAGCTGCGGATTTGATATACTCCAGCTTATTTGCTGATTAAATGACTCTGGTTTTGGTCTATCTTTTGTCAAACATGCGCAAATTGAGTTCACCAAGTTACATGAAGAAGCAGAAAAGGTCAGTCGAGTCTATGTTGAACCCAATATTCCCACCCTTCTTGACTAAGGTATAGAGAAGAAGTTTGATTTACTTAGGAATCGTAACATTTATTATGCCAAACATCGTCCCTGTTCACTGTTCAATATATCTGACATATTAGGTTTCACCTCGAGTAAATTAACCCGGCCGCCTAGTTGCTTTCGTGTGTAGGAACGCATTTCCGCCAGAACGCCTGAAGGAAGGTGTCTGAAGCTCTGTCTCTGGTAGGGTAAACCGGAGCCTAACAGCTTGGTTTCCTTTGCTGCAGCATTCTAGCTATTTCATGTTGTCGAGTCCTCGTCGTTGTTTCATCTCTTTATTCGTTTGATTTTCTGTTCTTGGAGATGTTGCACTGATGATCTAGAACTCCATCATGCAGAATGAACAACATCGGTTTTAACCAAGATAATCAAGGGCGAGTAATGTGGACATCTAAAATCAATTAAAGTGGCCACCCCCACCCCTGTTAAACTTCTTACTGACCCCGTTCCAAGGCAGTGCTTTTTGTGGT
Source organism: Lucinisca nassula (assembly GCA_963580285.1). NCBI lineage: Eukaryota > Metazoa > Mollusca > Bivalvia > Lucinida > Lucinidae > Lucinisca > Lucinisca nassula. The sequence goes on from OY757027.1 coordinate 74,266,664, forward strand.
TTATTATTTTCATAGTTAGTCCTTAAGATGTATCTATTGCTAATGCCTTCTTTATTTCGGATAGTCGTTTGGCCATGTGGGGAGATAACTGTCCTTCTGGCTTTCCAAAAAAAAGACCTACAAGACATCAGCGCTAAGCGCATGCTTTGTAGGATAAAAACGACAGCTGGTGTAGCTACCCATATTTCGGCTGTATACTTTTACTGATTTGTTAAAATAACTGGAACTTGGTACAGAGTAACCAGTAGAAAAACAAATAAACTAGAAATGTGTCCACTGGTTGATGCCCCCCCCCCCCCCCCCCCCCGCCTGAAAATATATGCATCATATTCGAATTGGCAGAAATGGACGTTTAACGTCCAGACCTTCTGTGCCTGACTTTTCAACTTGGGATTTTATGCTCAAATTACATGGATAACTGCAAATATTTACGGGTTGCTGGGGTTGTATTCAAAGCTTCTTATGCGGTGTATGAACAGTGTTTATCGTTGAAACTTTTAAAAGGTAAAATTCGAGTTTACGGGGGTATATACTGAGATTACACCGAAAACATGTCCAAATTTGATCCCTGTGGTGGTGGTTGGGGAGGGGGGTGTGTGTGTGGGGGGGGGGGGGGGTCAGCGGGATAGGGGAGGTGGGGGGGGGCTATTCTTGCGTTTTATTCTATTTTTGACGATAAATTCTCTTAGCAAATAGTGCAGGCCCTGCACAGTTGCAGTGTTTGCCAAGTGGTATTATTGGCAGAAATGGACGTTTAACGTCCAGAACTGCTGTGCCTGACTTTTTAACTTTGGCTTTTATGTTCAAATTACACGGATAACTTCAAATATTTACGGGTTGCTGGGGTTGTATTTAAAGCTTCTTATGCGGAGTATGAACAGCGTTTACCGTTCAAACTTTTTTATGGTAAAATTCGAGTTTGCGGCGTCTGATCAGGGTCTGCTCTGTTTGCATTCAGTCCAGGAATTCAAGGGTTAAACGAAACAGTCTAAATCCCCATTCAGGCCCATTTTCTCAGTCTAACCCTAGAGACAATCGACCCACCAGTACTCCCAGTGCTTTGATTTTATAATGACGTCACTTCTATGTTCGACGTCGGCCATAGTTTGATGATAACAATGCAGCGATTTTGACATTATTGTACTCGAAGTGACGTCAAACTTGACGACGTGGTACGCCACATCCTATTTAACCAATGTACATCAAGCCCGTGAAAATTCTTGATTTTATCCAATATCTTGGTAGGTACGTGAGGACGTAGTAGGATAAGAATTTCTATAAGGCACAAAATTCAATTCAGACCATACTGTATAAAAGGTTCATCCAAAGATTATGAACCATGATAACAAGTTGTGAAACAAAGCATGCAGACCCATCTCAATCCCGTTTAATACAAAGAAAAGTGGGGTTTATGGGGTAAACATTATCTGCCCTATTTTTAACGAAAGTCATAGAGTGCGGGTACTCATTAGAACGGCCTTATTGAGGCGGTTCTTACGAGTACACACAATCTATGCTAAAAGCAGAAATAAGAAATGTATTATAATATTTACAGAAATTAAATATTTGTCACTTCTGACACCATGTTGGACGCCTTATTTCACGTGGACATGTATTCCATAAATGTGAATTTTAACATTCATTGAAGTATGAATATTATCGGGTCACCAGCAAAGTTTAAGTGAACCCAATGACCTTGAGGGTTCACTTACTTTGCTCGTGACCCGATGTTATTAATACTTCTATGAACGTGAAATTAATAATCTATATTTCTTATATTTACATTATTTTCCTCCCATTATCATCACGATAACAAGTCCGTGAAACGAAGACCCCTCTAAACCCCATGTTATACAGGAAAAAGTGGGGTGTAAGGGGGTAAATATTATCTGCCTTATTTTTGCTCCAAACAATACATTGTGGGTACTCGTTAGAACCGCCCCATTGAGGCGGTTCTAACGAGCACCCGCAATCTATGCTGCAAGCAGTAATTAGAAAGATGTTATCATATTAACGTAATATATGTAACTTCTGACACCATGTTGGTCGCCATTATTTCACACGGCCATGTTTTCCTAATGTGTGACGAAAATTCTGGTTTGAGTTGAACCAGTAAACAGTTGCATGCAGTTTTCATATTAACAGTGGAAGAGCATCGTATACGTCATAACAGCGTCATCGTCCAAATATAATGGATATAATCATGGTTTAGTTTGACGTCACTTCGTGATCACGTGACCACGCGTGAATCAATGTATACATTTAAAAAATGAAATTTATTTTTCTGCAGTTCATGGAAGTATGAACGCAGTGGGTCGCGTGCAATGTAAATGAACCCCATGTAAACTTTGCTGGCGACCCGCTGTCGTTCATATTTTCATGAAAAGCAGAACAAATACGTTTATTTTTTATATTTACATTATTTGCCCCTCATCACTGGGCGAAAGAAATGCTTATAGGGCAAACTTTTAAAGCTGAAAAACATTTACACGCTGTTTTTCTACAAAGAGCAGAGCAATGTTGGCGTCATCATCGCCCGTAGAGAACAATGGTTTAGAATGACGTCGCTTGACATCACTGAAAATCCTTTGATTCGATGCGTTCATTGAAGTATGAACTGCATTGTTTTCTATAGGTTTGCATTAGACTTTACACTGGAAATGTAAATATTGAGATATGAACAAAATATGTGACCCAATAGTTGACGATAGGGGTTTTCTGTAAAGCACTGAGAATGTGAGTATCTCAAAATGAGCCCCGCCAAGCGAATTTGTGTCTTCGAGCATTCCGCCATGACAAATTTTAACTGCGCATACCCAGCCATTCAGAGGGGCCACGGATATGGCTTTCTGTCTGAAGGTTCCTCTTGATTCACTGCTCGCAAAGGCGATAAGTACCAAAATCACTTGACGGGGCCCAAATGGTAACTCAAGAGAGAAACCAAAGAAGATGTGTCTTATTCTCCTAGACAATGGCGTCATCTGCCGTCTGTGGAAAACATTTATCAGTTACCCCCTATATGTTTTGCATTGAAACGCATTGACCTGATAAAGATATGCTATCTCAGGACAAGTGAGCTTTATCACGCCAACGTGACATTGCACTTTTATGAATGAACCGGACTACTGGAAAAATGACAAACATTTTATTGTCACTGGAAAAACTGAAACAAAATGCTTGGAAAAAATATCATAGGAAAAATATTGTCAGCTGATACTAAATATATCGGCCGTCCGAATGCTGGGACGCACTGAGAACCACCAATAACTGATCGTAAATTGCTAATTTGATGGTGTACAAGAGGGTAAACTGATAAATAGAATACCAGGTGAGCGATTCTACAAGCGTTCTCGAAGTCTTGCCTGATAAACTTGATATCAAAAGACACTCACCTGGTATTGTCTATTTAGAGGTGCAATAGAAACTAGTATCGCTTCCCGATGCAGATGGAGATATCAAATTCCGAAGGTGGAAACTTCGCTTCCCGATGCAGATAGAAATATCAAATTCCTCAGGTCGGCGAGCATTGTCGGAAAATCGGTTCTGACTCTATCCGTTGACATTCGGGTCAAAATCCAAACGTCAACTGATTTTGATGGAAACTGCATTCTTCCTATGTAGACAGAGTCAAACAAATCTTATTGTAAAACACACAACACATTAAATAGACCACAAGCCCCATAAATTTCAAATGGATCAGTCCCAAGTTATTAGACAGAAGATTCCATCTATATAAAATCGTTCATAGCATGCTTGCCTTTCATCACGAAAACACACCTATATAATTTTGACATCCTTAAACCCCACATTTATGTAGTAAAACTGGGGTTTACAGGAATGTACATTGTTTAATTTATTTCTGCTCAAAAACATAGATTCTGGGTATTCTTTAAAACTGCCTCTCAGAGGCGGTGCTAACGAGTACCACAATCTATCTTTCGAATAGAAATATGAAAAATATCAGATTGTTTTATCTGAATTTTCACTTTTTGTTTTGGTGGAAAAATTTTAAACATATTTGAATACGCATATTGTCATAATAGGTTTCATATTTATGAAAGTCACTGCAATATTTATAGTCAGCCTTAGTCAATGATTTACGGGCAAGAAAGTTGGTTTCGAACTATCAAGTGGCGCATGTTTAAAACTTAGCCTTTTTAGATTTATGAAAATCACAGAAACAGTTATTTGTCATAATTCAATTCAGCCTAAGTCATTGATTTACGGGCGAAAAAGTTTATTTCGGATTATCAAGTGGTGTGTTAATAACATGTTTGCCATTTGTTTTTGATTTATGAAAGTCACCGAAAAAGTTTTTTTTTTGTCGGAACTTGACTCCGCTTCAGTCAATGATTTTACGGCCATTTCAAGATTATTTGCGAAAACTGGGATAGCCGGGAAAAAACCGCCTGGCCTTCGATTGCATTACTTGGCGTCTCACATTCAGTCAATGACTTACCGACTAGATTTATATTTTGGAATATCTATCTATCTATCTATCTATCTATCTATCTATCTATCTATCTATCTATCTATCTATCTATCTATCTATCTATCTATCTATCTATCTATCTTATCTATCTTTCTTTCTATCTATCTATCTATCTATCTATCTATCTATCTATCTATCTATCTATCTATCTATCTATCTATCTATATATCTATCTATCTATCTATCTATCTATCTATCTATCTATCTATCTATCTATCTATCTTCCTTTACATCTTTTGTTTTAGATTTATGAAAGTCACAGAAATATTTACTTGTCGGAACTCGACACAGCAGCGGCTGAAGATTTACCGGCAAGAAAGTTTATTTCAGAGTATCACGTGGTATATGTTGATTTCACAACCGATGAATGGGGAGATGATTGGCGGGACAGTAAAAGTCCAACCAGTTTTATTGTCAAATATGAAGTAATTGAAGGTAATGCCTTTTTGTAACTTAGCTTCTTAGCTTCACTATGTTGATGCTCACGTGACTATCACTGATTTGTAGGAAATCAGGTAACGGTTATTTTTAGGAACATTACGAAAACACTCCTATACAAATATATTGTAAATTTTACCATCGAAAAAAGAAAATATTGAGATGAAAAATTTCGATATTTTTCTTATTTCTGCTCAAAATATAGATTGTGGGTACACGTTAAAACCGCCTCATCGAGGCGGTTCTAACAAGTACCCACAATCTATATTTTAGAGCAGAAATAAGAAAAATAATGTTTACCCCTGTAAACCCCAGTTTTATTATATAAACATGGGGTTCAAGGGGGTCAAAAATATATAGGCCTGTTTTCGTGATGAGGAGCCGCATTATTCTTACATGTATCATTGTGCGTAAAAGTGTTATCTATAGAATCTGGACTGGAGTCATATGTCGGGTTTAACAAACAGTGAAAATCCAGAATGCAGCGACTGATCAGGGTCTACAAGACTTGCACGATATAAGCCCCCCAGTGGAGTTCGTTTCCGCTGACGGTTCCAAGGCGGTTCTTCTGTCGCGATTTATTTTTGTTATGGTTTGTCTTTGGGTGTCTGTGATGCTTATATTATTTTATTTTGGATAGCCTATTGACCATTTTGTGGGAAAGTAGCTGTCCTTTTGGCTTTCCGCTGTTGGTGTTTCCATTAGGTCTGTTGTTTCATGTTTGTGCTTCTTTCCCTTTGGTGTCTCTGATGGGAGCTGTGGGTTGATTGTATCGATTCCTGATCATTGCCTTCACTTTTATTTTAATCTACACGGCTTGCTCATAGCACAGAGTTTTAGAGGTTAAACGAAACGGTCTAAGTCCCCATTCAGAGCCATTTTTCCATGCTACACTAAGAGACACTGGACCCCCAAGTCCTGTAAGTTCTTTTAACCCATCTATGACAATGGAATCTCCCACCATATTAGTTTGGAATGATCCATTTCCCAATTATAGGGGTGCCAGATTTGTCTTGTTAGCTGTAAGTTTTACAAAATTTTATGTTCTTTCAGGAAACAGTGTAGACGCAGATCAGACGCCGCTTTTTCTGATCTGGGTATACACTGTTTGCCAATGTCCCAAAAAAGGTCGCTATGCATATTTGGATTAATGAAGTATTGCATTCGTCGTGATTAATAAACACACAACCATACGTTTTCAAAATGTATATTTGGCACTTATAAAAATGCAAGGTTTTGTCCTACATTTACATGTTTAAGTTGGAGAAGCCTTGGTTGAAATTCATATTCCTCAGGGGGACATAGCCCCGCCCATCGGGGCTTGTAGAAATAAACGGGCTGCATGATGCTTCCACGCAGAGCTGAAACCGACCGCACATGAGTACTGGTAAACCGCTTAGAGGATCTAAGCCTGCCCAGGCAAAGCGGTGGGAGTCGGACCGTCCATGCTTATAAATCCTATTGTTTCATTGGGCGGCAGGGCTTGAGATGTAATTTCATCTCACTGTCGGGAAGAAGTCCAACAAAATTGGAAGCAACGTCTCCAAAATGATCTTTATAGAGTTGACGGGGACGTGAAACTTCAAATCAAACAAACTCAGGAAGACATTTTTCAATATCACCCTCTTAGGAATGTAACATTTATATGTAATCCCCAGATACACAGCCCACCTGTTCTGAGTACTATAACTGTCTTCAAGGGAATTTGTCGGTACCACGTGACAAGATTTGTGATCAAACGAATGACTGCTTTGGTGGAGACGACGAACGTTTTTGCTACAGGTACATGTAATCCATTACTAACTCAGCGTCCCTCAGATATTTTCAAAAGTCCACAGTTTGTTTGTTTGATTTGAGGTTTAACGTCCCCGTCAACACTGTAAAGGTCATTTTGGAGAAGTTGGTTCCAATTTTGTAGGACTTTTACCCGACATTGAGATGTAATGACTTCTCAAGCCCTGCCGCCCAATGAAACCAATAGGGTTTATAAGCATGGACGGGCCGACTCGAACCGCTTTGCCTGGGCAGGCTTAGATCCTCAAAGCGTTTAACCAGTACTCGTGTGCGGGTCGGTTTCAGCTCTGCGTGGAAGCATCATGCAGTCCATATATTTCTTCAAGCCCCGATGGGCGGGGGCCGAAATTAAAGGACTAGAAAATAAAATCAAAGCACTGGGAGCACTGGTGGGTCGATTGTCTCCGAGTGTAGATTTGGAACGGGGACTAAGACTTAGACATTTAACCCTTAAATTCCTGTACTGTAAGCAAACAGTGTAGAACAAGATCAGAGGCCACATAATGCACGTATCTCATTACGTAAACCCGTCTATACAAATACATTGTAAACTTTATCTCCGAACAATCGAATTTTTTTATGAAAAGTTGTGATATTTTTCTTATTTCTGCTCAAAATATTGATTTTGGGTACTCGTTAGAACCGCCTCGTCGAGGCGGTTCTAACGAGTACCCACAATCTATATTTCAGAAAATTGTTCTTGGGTACTCGTTGGGGCGTTTCTAACGAGTACCCACAATCTATATTTCAGAAAATTGGTTTTGGGTACTCGTTGAGTACTTCTAACGAGTACGCACAATCTATATTTCAGAGCAGAAATAAGAACAATAAGGTTTATCCATGTAAACCCCAGTTTTACTTTATAAAATTGGAGTTCAAGGTGGTAAAATTTATATAGGCATGTTTTCGTGATGATGAGCTCTATTTTATCTTTGCAGGTGCCCTGCGAACTGCACGTGCAGTCGGTTAACAGTGGACTGCACTGGGGCAAACAGATGTGACTTTTCAATTAACTGGGATGTTGTAAGCAACATTCGTTCGCGTTTAGTATTATACGAAGGCATTCAGATCCTAGATACAAGCTTCAACCCTCAGACACTTCGTGATTTACAACTGGAATCACAGACCCTGGCACATCTCATACTTTTAAATATATCCCATTGTGAGATTTCGGAATTTCCAGTAGGCTATTTCCGGTCATTTGTCGCTTTGGAGATTTTAGATTTGAGCTACAATGTCATTGAGCGCCTATCTACTCAGATGTTTCGTTACCTAGAAAAGCTGAGGAATTTTCACTTAGAGGGCAATTATGAACTCATAACATTTGAACCAATGTCTTTTAGTGGTCTATCATCGTTGAGAATTTTGAAACTATCACACCTAGAGATAAAGAGTATTCTGGGGCATGCATTTTCCCAGCTACAGCTAAACACTCTAGAAACAAGTTGGCTGCTTTCAAAAAGCATCCAATAGGTTTGGTCTTGTCAGTCTAAATTCTGATTTGAGCAAGTTGATATCATTATCCCACTTAGTGCATTTTTTTGAATACAAAAAATAAACTTTAATACAAAACGTGTATATAAAATTTCGAAGTCTGTGACCTTGGTATCAGGACGGGTAGGTAGTGATGAGTATTCTGTGGTAAATTGTTTAACGCCATGGCAAGTATAAACTAAATGTAACTTACATATGGTTTACACATGTATAGCACAAAACTTAACCAAACGAAAATGTAAACCGAATTTTTCAAAGGGTCATAACTCTGTTAATATTTGGTGGCATATCTTCACATCTTAGCCTTACTACATACACATTTTAGGCTTGATCAGTTGAAAACTGTATAGTAGGATTTATACGGAAACGAAAAAAAGTTTACGAACGGACGGACGGACACCAACCCCGTAACTTAATACGACCGTTTTTTTTTTTTTTTTGTTATTGTTGTTTTTCAAACGGGCATATGAAAAGATTTTTCCTAAGTCATCAGGCCTTCTGTAGGGCCTTGGTTATCTATTTCATTTGTTGTTAACGTCCCTGTAAACACTGTATGAGTCTTTTTGAGACATTGCTTCCAATGTTGTGGGACTTTTATTCAGTACTGAGATAAAACGGGCAGATAAAACTCCTTCTCAAGCCCTGTCACCCAATGAAACTAAATGGTCGAAATGCATGGACGGTCCGACTCGAGCCACTTTTCCTGGGCAGGCTTAGACTTTCTAGGCGATTTAACACTACTCATGTGCGGCCGGTATCAGCTCTGCGTGGAAGCATCATGCAGCCAAATCTATTCCTTCAATCCTCGATGGACGGGGGCCGATCAGACCTTGGGGCAATATATTGGACTGCATGAGCTGAAACCGACCGAACTTTGAAGTATTGCTGAACCGCCTAGGAAGATCTAAGCCTGCCCAGACAAAGTGCTGCGAATCAGACTGTATCTTAAACCTCGGCAGTTTCTTTGAGCGGTACCTCCGCAAAAACCTGAAATTTGCTATCCTTTTGTATATCTTTCTGGATCAAAATTTAATTGTAAAAGAAACTGATTAGTTAAACGTCAAGTATTGAGTGGAAATAAAGAACACCACTCTCGGCTTATCAGATACAATAGCTCCCGTCGAATGCGCCAAAAAGTCTTTTAACAACTCAGTCTGTAACTGGTGGCAGGTCACTCAGTAGTCATGAAGTTTTTGAAAAGAAACTATTGCTATCTGTGCTGGGCTCAAGAACAATAAACAGCGACCCATCAACGTTATGACTTTGTTTCGCTCCCTAAATATTTTATATATTTGGAAGAGTTAGAACCTTCGACCTTGGCACTGACGTTAATTCTAGTAGCACAGACAAGAAAATGTTTTTACACACCCAGCGATCTTTTTTATGTTTGGTTTTACGATCCTTTCAAGATTATTTCACTCACATCAAGCCGATCGTTAATCGGAGGTGAGTGAAAATTAGAGTACCCGATGAAAAACCTCCTGACCTTCCGTTGCAGAACTTCTCATTATGTGACCTGAGCCATGCTCAAACATACACCGTTGAGAGACCTAATGATTAAGAGTCAGCACTCTTATCCACTAAGCCACGGAGGCCCGTTACTCCCAGCGATCTTTATAAATGAGGAAAAATAACGTTCTCTGTCTTTCCAACATTTACATATACTTATTATTAAAGCGTACCGAAAGATGTTCAGAATATATAAATCTGTTCCTATCTGTGTGAAGTAAACTTTGCAAGTTTTGTTTATTTGTATTTAACGGCCCAGTCAACACTGATTTGGGTCTTTTTTTAGCATGTCAGTGTACCTATCCACGCTTTTCCTGAGCAGGCTTATCCGTAAGCGGTTTACCAGTTCAGTGCACATTCTGTCGCCAAAACCTGACCCCTGCCCTTCCTGAATCAGCGGAAGGGAGAGAATGACCATAGAAAAGATTTAATAATCTCCACGAAAGAATGTTGCCGACCCCGGTAGGTATCTAACCCGAGTCTTCCTTATCGCCAGTCAGACTGCATCCGACTGAACTACCACAGCCAGCCACACTTTGTGAGTAGTAGTAGTTATGTTCTGTTGTTTTTCGTTTCCATGGCCCCATGGACTTACTCCATAATGGCATTGCAAGACGTAAAATTTGCGAAAATGACTGCTACTCTTGCAAAAGTAGTTTCTCTTTGGATATGTCTAAGGGGTATACTCTTAAAGTAAAGAATTTGCTCCTGGGGAGCAAATTCTCCCCTTTTAGAGTAGACCCCTTGAGAAGCAAATTCTTCCCCTTTTAGGGTAGACCCCTTTTTCAGTTGGACAGAGCCAACAGAGTAGCAACCATAAGGTCCTTAAAATTGTATTTCCATAACGAAATCATGCCTAGAGAATTGTGATCCCCTTTGATATGTTCTATAAAAGGGTTATCCTTTGGAAGCAAAGAATACATCACAGAATTAAAAAATATGGTGTGCACATGTTTTCTGCGCCAGACTAGCTAGTTTCGGCCAATTAGGCCTCATCAGTGACCCTAAGATATTTTCCAAATTCCACAATGGAATCAATGATCCCAAAGGACAAGAAAATATAATCTACACTATGATGTAGGGCAGTGAGACGTTTTACCGCCGCCACACATTCCCGCACACCAGTTGTAGTGAAGTTAAATACGGTAGGTGACCAATTAATTGGAACACCCTAGCAGTTCGAACACCCAAAATTATTTCGAATTTGTGGCTGAAAACTTTCTCATTTAATTCGAACTCCCAAATTTTTCAGAAATCAGAATTTTTAATACTTTGAACACACACAAAAAAAAAAAAATGCCGAAAAATGCATCCAGAACAAGCATTTCGGACCGTTTCCGGGTTTTCATTACAACATCGTACTGGTCGTATATGAGCTAGCGCACGAAAAAAAAAAAGAAAACTTAGCATGAAATGTGTGCGACTTCCAAAGACTCGGATTAACATGCACTCTGTAAGGAAAATGGTTTTCGCTTCTCTCACTTTGGATAGCCCTGTGGTAGTGGAAGGTTCATACCCTCAGCGAATACTGATCAGACTGCGAGAAACGCAGGCTGCAAGTGCTTAGATCAACCTTGATGAGCCACAGGAGTTTCGCTTATTTATGTTGTGAAAATCCCATCGTCTGCATCAGGCTCATGCGATCAGCGAAGACCCTAATCGGATTGCATGAATGAGTACGCTAAGATGTGTCTTCGCTGGTTTCTCAACGACCTGCAAACACTGAACATGCGCACCCACTACCGGTATGCAAGGCAAAGGGTTTCACTTAGCCTTGAGACTTCGTAAGATTTAAGGGTTCAGTAACGACTGATCACATTGCATCGATGTTCAGGCTGATCCTAGTCGGTGATGTAGCATTGTGGCCTACAAAGGCTTGGATCACCATGCATATGCAAGTGTTTTCGCTTTGCTCTCAGACTCTTTGGAGCGTAGCTTCAGCTTTCATTATTATTTGTGTGACAGTGTTACCCTTTTTCCATGTGCTGTGGCATTGATTCAATGCCTCTTTGATAGCAGAAGCGCCCCTTTAATATTAATTGAGAGTTTCCCGCCTTTTTCCACAGAACGTCTTTGAGCACGTGCGAGTGAAATTCATGGTTGTTGCATGCAAAAAGATAGTTTAATTCAGGTTACCTGGTTGGGCTACCCTGGTTTTCTGAGGAGCAAGTGAAGATGCCCATTTATTTTACGTTGACAAGGTTTTATTGGAAGTAATTTCGGGGAACATGATTAAGAAAATAAGTCATATTCGGTGTGGGAGGAAGACTCAGGTCAGCCTGCACATTCATGCAGTCTGAATAGTCTTCGGAGTTCGTATGTGCCTACCATGGCCTCTGTGCTAATCAAAGAACAACAGGTGAAAAACTATGGCCACATTGGCTAGATGCGCAGGCTAATCTGGTTCTTCGTTTGAAACCTTTTTTTTTCGCCGTGCGCCGGCTTAAAACGACGGCGTGTACATTTGACCGGCCCAATCTGCTTGCGACATTACAAACACATTCTAAGCTACCAAGTGCAAGGATCAGTCTGTTCAGATCTCCTATCTCGAGTAAAATACTTATTGCGCATGTGCGTACAGAAAAGACTGATAAGTCTGCACAGTTGTGCAATCGGGATTGTGTCTACAATGTTCAAGATGTTTGAAATGTTTCATCGCGCATAAAGTGAAGATCAAATTTGTGTATGATGTCCGCATTTTCTTTTTTTGTTACTTGCCTATCTAAATAACATGATGGTTTTGCATCCGCACAGTCTAATCAGTCTTCACCGGACTACTTCGATGGGCATTGAATTGCTACATGCCCCCGGCTCACGCTGATTTGAGACTGCTTATTAGTAAACAGAGAACACACAAACAAGGCTGCGCAGTCTCGCCTGAGGCTTCACTATGCGCTTAAACAATATAGGTGGGGGTGGGGTGTGTGAAGTATCTATGCGCCTAGATCCACTGGGTAGCTAGCTGCACATGCGGGTTTCAACATCCCATCCAATATATACATGTAGCTGGACTTTGTCTGCTGCGGTGTAGCCGGAACAAAAAAAAATATTACAGACTATAAGGAAATTCTTTGAAAAATCCTCTTTTTCCTAGATATGGGCTACTCTTAAGAAAAGAATTTGCTGCAAACAAATCAATTTCTGTTATTCCTGAGATCACAAATTGACTCGCCCATTTTAAAGGGAATAGTGATAGTTCAATAGGTGTAAATGTCATTAATGACAATGTGTATCGCATTCAAAGACCCCCTGCACACACTGACTTATTTATAGATCAAACTTTTCTGCACTGCATAAGTGATATTTATAACTTCTAATCACGTGCGGATTGACAGGGCCACGAGAAAAAAAAATGAAGTTGTATAAAATATTGAACACAGCCTGATCCAATGTATGGAATTCTTTCAGATCAAACAGTTCTAACACTGATAAATTTCCAATCTGATATTTTCTAATAATTCCAACACCCGGATCAGTATTTATTTTTTTACTGTTCGAATTAATTGGTCATTTACAGTATGTTCTGTAAAAGGGTTATCCTTTGGAAGCAAGGAATACACCACAGAACTGAAAAATATGGAGTGTACATGTTTTTTGGGCCAGACTAGCTAGTTTCGGCCAATTAGGCCTCATCAGTTACCCTCAGATATTGTCAAAATTCCACAATGGAATCAATGATCCCAAAGGACAAGAAAATATAATCTACACTTTAATATAGTAAAGCTCGGGTTTGCAAGGGTATACATTAATTTCCGTATTCATGCTCTGAGACACTAGGTTGTGGGTACTCGATAGAATCGCCTCGTCGAGGCGTTTCTGTCGACTCCCCGCAATCTATGTTTTGAGCAAAACAGGCAAATATTGCAATTTTTCTTTTTAAAATTTCTTTTTCTTTGGCCAAAATATGACAATGTATTTGAATAGGTGTGTTTCGAAATACGGTAAAACTGGTAGACTAACTGCCACACCTGCTAGGTGTATCCATTTCCCTTTAGATATTTTTATTGTTGGAGTTGAAACGCTTGCTTTTCGGTCTGTTTCGCTATTCAGACAGGCTGTTTCCTGTAATTGCAGTATAGTATTGCATCATCGTTTAAGCTGATTGGTTGATCGCGTCACGTGCCCCTCCATGGAACAGCTACAATCTGGCCATTATACCCGGTTTGCCCGCCTCATGGCGACCAAACCAATAAGTTTTAGTACTATTGTAAAGGTTAATGATGATGCATTCAGAGATTTGCAAGTAAACAGCTTGCTGTTAAATACCTCCACCATAAAATCCTTTTCGAAACTTCTTTTTGAAGGTGTGCAAAATGTCAGCATGCTTGTCACGAACTCATACATGATGTGTTGTATAAGACCATTTTATTTGCCCGAAAATAGTTGTTTTCCTCGGAAGCCTCAGATTCAATCATGTCACGACCTTTTGGGAAATGAAAGATATTTGCTATGGATTAACGGCCTTGTCTCCATCCTCGCAAATATGGCATCAATAAAGCATCGTTTTTCCTCGCAGGCGGATACTGCCAGTACTTACCATAGTCTGTTTGTATCCAATCTTGGATTTTCGAATTTATTAATGGTTGTATATGTAGTTACCATTATAAGCGCCGATTCTTCACTGAGGGGGAACTACTTCTTTGATGGGGCTTCTTGGTTGTCAGGTGTCTGGTGTACTCTTGCTCGAGGTATATCCTCATTGTCGGTAATGTCAGGGCTGCTTTCAATTCTTTTGGTTACAGTTGGGAGATATTTGGTGATAAAATACCCTGCGGGTGAAGTTTCCTTTACCAGAAAATCCGCTATCTCTTCAACAGTCCTTGTATGGCTTTTAGCATTTATTTGCTCTGCTATGCCGCTGACGTATGACGTTATCTCCGGAAATGACGTCTTCTCAAACTATGGCCTATGTTTTGGGTTGTCTTTTAACCGTAAAGGTTCCTCAGCTTGGTTAAAGTTGCCCGTTATACCAGTAGTGATTAATATTGTTGCTTTTGGTCTGATGATGTTCGGGTTTGCTCAGGCTTACAAAGAGTTTCAGGAAATGAAGACCAAGACAGTCAGGGGACGTTTAATGAGGGCCGATGATCTGAGGGTGTCCCGGAATATCCTCATACTTGTGGCCTTCAACATTATGTATACCACAATCGTATATATGGCCGGTAAGTTCATTTTTTCAATAATGAGAAGTGATGAGAGTCGGTCCAATGCATATAAACCATTTTTGTTTCATTCGTTGGCGGGGCTTGAGATGTCATTTCACCTCAATGTTGGGGCTTCCACGCAGAGCTGAAACCGACCCGCACACGAGTACAAGTAAACCGCTTAGAGGATCTAAGCTGGCCCAGGCAAAGCTGCGCGAGTCAGACCGTCCATGCTTATAAACCCTATTGGTTTCATTGGGCGGCAGGGCTTGAGATGTCATTTCATCTCAATGTCGGGTAAAAGTCCCACAAAATTGGAAGCAACGTCTCCAAAATGACCTTTACAGTGTTGACGGGGACGTTAAACCTCAAATCAAAAAACTCGAAATTGGAAGCAACGTCTCCGAAATGACAAAAATAGTGTTGTGTCATCTCTGTGTCGTTTGATTATTTGTGTTCACGGGGATGTTGCACTGATGAGTTGTGAGGGCCTTCATGCGGACTGAACAAATTATTTGTCTAAGTCGCCATGGAAATGAGGCCGAGGATTGTGGCCACGCGAGATCGTCTTCTGTCGCGATTTATTTTTGTTATGGTTTGTCTTTAGGTGTTTATGTCGCTTGTGTTGTTTTGTTTTGGATGGGCTGTTGGCCGTTTTGTGTGTGTGTGTGTGTGGGGGGGGGGGGGGGGGAGGGGGGTTGTGGCTGTCCTTTTGGCTTTCCGCTGTTGGTGTATGTTTGTATTTCTTTCATTTTGGTGTCTCTGATGGGAGCTTTGGGTTGATTGTATCGATTCCTGATCATTGCCTCTACTTCTATTTTGACATTGATATAAAACCTCAATTCAAACAAACGAATCAATAATGGGAATTATTTTAGCGATAAATAAAATTGAAGTGAAGGCCATGATGAGGGGTCAGTGCAATTACCCCCACACCTCCCATCAGAGAGATCAAAGTGAAACGAACATGAAATAACTGAACCCTAATGTAAACATCACAGGCGGAAAGCCAAAAGGACAGTTACTTTTCCAATTATGTTTTCTAATAGCATCGTTATTTTTCAACAACCGGGTCCATTTTTTTTAAATACAATTAGGGGATAACTGTATCGAAAATTGTCATTTGGGGAGGTAAATCGGCGGTTTTATGGTCGGAAATTTCGTTTTACGGCGACGCGTCAGCGGAGCCGTAAAGCGGAATTTGCGACCGTAAAACTGACGATTTACCTCTCCAAATGACAATTTTGCAATACAGTTATCCTCTTTGTAATGCACTTATTCAGTTGTAAAGTGAAAAGAATGTACTGTTTTGCACAAGGCGGCAGTCGCAACCTAATGTCAGCATCGAAAAGCGACGTTACGTGATGTCGTCGGGTTTCCGACAGTATATTGTACAATATACTGTCCTAAATGCCTGACGTTATCCAATCGGACGTCGCGTTACATACACAAATGAATTAGAATACTGATTCAGAAGGTCAAGCCACCTTCAATGAATGTTCTACATATTGCTGGAAATGATTATCACCACGTGTCAATGTATTTTTCTAAACATATGATCAATAAAAATCCGATATGAAGACACGCTTCTTTAAAAAAAATACAAGTCTAAATATTTTAATTTTTTCTATCTTTGTGATTCCTGTGTTCAATGTTCTCTTGTACATGTAGGTGAACTTTATATAGAATTATTACTCAATGTTCTCTTGTACATGCAGGTGAACTTTATATAACTATTACTCAATGTTCTCTTGTACATGTAGCCGAACTTCATATAGAATTATTACTCAATGTTCTCTTGTACATGTAGGTGAACTTTATATAGAATTATTACTGAAAGTTCTTTTGTACATGTAGGTAACCTTCATATGAATTATTACTCAATGTTCTCTTGTACATGTAGGTTAACTTCATATAGAATTATTACTGAAAGTTCTTTTGTACATGTAGGTAACCTTCATATGAATTATTACTCAATATTCTCTTGTATATGTAGGTGAACTTCATATAGAATTATTATTCAATGTTTTCTTGTACATGTAGGTGAACTTCATATAGAATTATTACTCAATGTTCTCTTGTACATGTAGGTGAACTTCTTATAGAATTATTACTCAATGTTCTCTTGTACATGTAGATGAACTTCATATAGAATTATTACACAATGTTCTCGTGTACATGTAGGTGGTCTTCATATAGAACTATTACTCAATGTTCTATTGTACATGTACATGTAGGCGAAATTCATAGAGAATTATTGCTCAATGTTCTCTTGTACATGTAGGTGAAATTCATATAGAATTATTATTCAATGTTCTCTTGTACATGTATGTGAACTTCATATAGAATTATTACTTAATCATTTCTTGTACATGTAGGTGAACTTCATATAGAATTATTACTCAATGTTCTCTTGTACATGTAGGTGAACTTCATATAGAATTATTACTCAATGTTCTCTTGTACATGTAGGTAAACTTCATATAGAATTATTACTCAATGTTCTCTTGTACATGCAGGTAAATTTTATATAGAATTATTACTCAATGTTCTCTTGTACATGTAGGTGAACTTCACATAGAATTATTACTCAATGTTCTCTTGTACATGTAGGCGAACTTCATATAGAATTATTACTCAATGTTCTCTTGTACATGTAGGTAAACTTCATATAGAATTATTTCTCAACGTGATGACCAGAACACTTCTCTCAAATATATGACAACTTGTTTCTTATGGCTTGTTTATTATATGAAGTCGCTTTTATTATCTCACCTGGTGCACAGCTCCAGGTCACCTAATGTCCTTCCCTTTCGTCCCCAATAGACTAATTTTGGGGAAAATGTTATCCGACAATAGACGCTTTATTTTGTATTTGATCCTCATCAAACGTGTAGGAAATGTGGACAGCCATATAGTCTAAGACGAGTTCAACTACAGGGCAGACAGGACGTATTCGAATTCGGGGCACATCAGAATGTCCATGTGAGTTACTTGCCATTTAGTCGCCAATAGACTTTTGATGGGAAAATGTCCGGGCGATAGAAACTTTATTTTTGATCAGGTCTTCAACAAACTTGTAGATAATGAGGACAGCCATAAAATCTCGGACGAGTTCGAATTTGGGGCAGATTGGATTGTTCGAATGAGTTACTTGCCCTTTCGTCCCCTATAGACTTATTATCGGGAAAATGTTGCACGGGCGATAGACATTCATTTTTTGTCTGATCCTTAACAAACTTGTAGGTAATGTGGACAGCCATAAAATCTTGGACAAGTTCAAATATGCGACACATTTGATTATTTGTATCAGAGTAACTTGCCCTTAGAACCCCCATGGACTTAAAATGGGGAAATTTCGTCTGGGCTATAGCAGCTTTATTTTAGATCGAATCTTCAACAAACTTGCAGGTAATGTTGACAGTCTTGCAATCATGTAGAAGTTCGAACTTGGGTCTGATTGGATAGTCTTCATTGCACAATGTGACATATTATCAGCGTAATCCAGGTGAGTGATCTCTGGCCACCTGGGCCTCTAGTTTTGTAGATAACGTCATGTTTGAACACTTGTGGTAAAAACCTGGCTACTGGCGCATAACTCCTCGACATCGTCATTATCTACACTGTCTTTTCTATTATTTTTTCTGAACTTGTAAATGTGAAGGCAATGGACAGGAATCGATACAATTACCTTATACCTCCCATTCAAGACACCAAAGGGAAAGAAACACAAACATCACACAATTTCACTTTAATAAAACGTTTTAAGGACACCAAAGGGAAACCAAAGGGAAAGAAACACAAACATCAAACAATTTCACTATAATAAAACGTTTTACAGACACCAAAAGGATACCAAAGGGAAAGAAACACAAACATAAAACAATTTCACCATAATAAAACGTTTTACGGACACCAAAGGGATACCAAAGGGAAAGAAACACAAACATCAAACAATGTCACTATAATAAAACGTTTTACGGACACCAAAGGGATACCAAAGGGAAAGAAACACAAACATCAAACAATTTCACTATAATAAAACATTTACGGACATCAAAAGGATACCAAAGGGAAAGAAACACAAACACCAAACAATTTCACTATAATAAAACGTTTTACGGCCACCAAAGGGATACCAAAGGGAAAGAAACACAAACATCAAACAATTTCACTATAATAAAACGTTTTACGGACATCAAAAGGATACCAAAGGGAAAGAAACACAAACATCAAACAATTTCACTATAATAAAACGTTTTACGGCCACCAAAGGGATACCAAAGGGAAAGAAACACAAACATCAAACAAGTTCACCATAATAAAACGTTCTACGGACACCAAAAGGATACCAAAGGGAAAGAAACACAAACAGCGAACAATTTCACCATAATAAAATGTTTGACGGACACCAAAAGGATACCAAAGGAAAAGAAACACAAACATCAAACAATTTCACCATAATAAAACGTTTTACGGCCACCAAAAGGATACCAAAGGGAAAGAAACACAAACATCAAACAATTTCACTATAATAAAACGTTTTACGGCCACCAAAGGGATACCAAAGGGAAAGAAACACAAACATTAAACAATTTCACTATAATAAAACGTTTAACGGACACCAAAAGTTCACCAAAGGGAAAAAACACAAACATCAAACAATTTCACTGTAATAAAACGTTTTACGGCCACCAAAGGGATACCAAAGGCAAAGAAACACAAACATCAAACAATTTCACCATAATAAAACGTTCTACGGACACCAAAAGGATACCAAAGGGAAAGAAACAAACATCAAACAATTTCACTATAATAAAACGTTTTACGGACACCAAACGGGTACAAAAGGGAAAGAAACACAAACATCAAAAACTTTCACCATAATAAAACGTTTTACGGACACCAAAAGGATACCAAAGGGACAGAAACACAAACATCAAACAATTTCATTATAATAAAACGTTTTACGGACACCAAAAGGATACCAAAGGGAAAGAAACACAAAACATCAAACAATTTCATTATAATAAAACGTTTTAGGGACACCAAAAGGATATCAAAGGGAAAGAAACACAAACATCAAACAATTTCACTATAATAAAACATTTAACGGAGACCAAAAGGAAACCAAAGGGAAAAAACACAAACATCAAACAATTTCACCATAATAAAACGTTTTACGACCACCAAAGGGATACCAAAGGGAAAGAAACACAAACATCAAACAATTTCACCATAATAAAAAGTGTTACGGACACCAAAAGGATACCAAAGGGAAAGAAACACAAACATCAATTAATTTTACCATAATAAAACGTTTTACGGGCACCAAAAGGACATTCCGTTACTTTTCCATCAAATTGTGAAACGGCTATCGAAACGGCTGAAAAGATATACTCTCCAACTTCGATGGCTCGAACACCTTTCGGACGGCGAAAATCTGTTCGAGACAGGGGCAGTTCGAGCCACTGAGGGTAACTGCCAGGATGCATAAAGGGATTAATTTTGGGACATCTTTTCGGTGTTCTATAATAAAATGTATGTTGTATGTACTCATTAGAATCGCCTCATTGAGGCGATTCTAATGAGTACACACAGCATACATTTTCGAGTTTAAAGTCGACAATCTCCTTACTTATCCCACACTACTTCTTATGTGAAGGAATTCCCTTGGGACTCAAACACGGATTCGGCTCATCCATGGTAAACGAGCCTTGGGTGTTCGAGCCATCGAAGTTCCACTGTACATGCAACAGCGAACTACAGCAATAATAAACCACAACAAAATAACCAAATTGGACCGATCAGTAAAAGTTTCTTTACTTGGGGTGTGTGTGGGGTAGGAGGATGGGCTTTAATCAATTTAACGTGGCCAAACTCCTTGCCATTGATTCCGTCGTCGTTTAGACAATTAATTTGTTCAGCCTGCATTCTTAACTCATCAGTGCGGCACCTCCGAAACCCGATTTAAAATTTCGAAGCTCGCATATACTATATAATAAACATAATTTTACAGTCGTGATCATTTCATATGAACTTAATGTAATTCCTCGAAGATTAATAAATACATGTATGATTTGACCACGACGGTAAGATTCTCTATATCTGTAATGTTTTTATTGTCTCCAAATACCCAGATTTAGATTCTGTTGTATTTCCAAACAGCTGCCCTCGCATCAAACGACGAAATGATTGAACAAGAGATGGTTGCCTGGGTTACCGTTATTGTGGCGTCACTTGTCTCAGCACTGAATCCCTTCTTCTACAGTCTGTCGGCTTTCTTTGATGTTAATGTAAGTTTTCTAATTCCTGCTCCTGCAGTTTCTCGGCTGTCTGTGTCTATCTATCTTTCTGCATATACTGAGTCGGTCATATTTGGCCATTACTTTTTCTGTTAATGTAAACTAAATATTATCCCGCTCGTGCAGCTTCTCGATTTTCTTTGATGTAAAATTAAGTCTTCATTTCCATTCCTACAGCCTGTCACTTCATCGGGGTTAGGAATGTTATTCGCTCATCAGCGCCGACGCCTCCCGGGGAGCTTATAGTAAAGGCAGTAGTCCGTCGTCGGCGTCTGCGTCGTCAACATTTTCAAACGGCATCGCCTCTGAAACTATTTCGACCAATTGAAGCAAAATCCAATATGGAGGGGAGAGGAAACAGAAGTTCGATCGAAAGGACTGGGTCAAATGACAAAGATAGCTATCGTGGTCATATATGGAAAAAAGTCTTTAAAAATCTTTTTCTCAGGAACCAAACGACGGCCGATGACCTTGAAACTTGGTTTGCACATAGAGACTCGGGCCCTACCAAAAAAGAAGTGAAGGCAATGCTCATGAATAGATACAATTAACCAACAGCTCCCATCAGCGACACCAAAGGGAAAGAAACACAAACATGGAATAGCTAGATCCTAGTGGAAATATCAATAGAGGAAAGCCAAAAGGACAGTTACTTTCCCATAAAATGGCCAATGGCTCTCCAAAACAAAAATAATATAAGCGATAAACACATTGAAAATAGAAGTGGAGGCGATGATCAGAAATCGATACAATTATCCCTCAGCCCCCATCAGAGACACCAAAGGGAAAGAAACACAAACATGAAACAACAGACACTAATGGAAACATCAATAGCGAAAAGACAGTTACTTTCCCCAAAAATGGTCAATAGGCTATCCAAAATAAAATAATATAAGCGACATACATCCAATGACAAACCATACAAAAAATTAACCGCGACAGAAGAACCGCCTTGGAACGGCCAGCGGAAACGAATTCCACTGGGGGGCTTAAATCGATTTTACCTGGCCACAATCCTCGCCCTTACAGACGAACACAAAAATCAAACAACCACAGAGATGAAACAACGGCGTGAACTCAACAGCAAGAAACCACTGAAATGCTGGAGCAAAGAAAACCAACAGTTATAATGAGCTTCAATGGGGCTGGGAACATTTGTTTTTTTTGGATCTCGGTCACATGACCCAGTTGGCTGTCATTTGGTAAGCATGTTTGGAAATTATACATTTAAGAAAAAGAAAGGCAGATTACTTTGAAACTTAGTTTGCATCATTGTGGTCTCTGGCCTTACCGAGTTTGTTAATGGAGGATCTTACATGAGTGGTCATGTATTTTTGACGGCCCTCGCCCATTGGGGCTTGAAGAAATATATGGGCTGCATGATGCTTCCACGCAGAGCTGAATCAGGCCCGCACACTAGTACTGGTAAACCGCTTAGAGGATCTAAAAAGTAGAAGTAAAACAAATATCAGGAATTGATACAATTAACTTACTCCACCCATTAAAGACACCAAAGGGAAAGAAATACAAACATTAAGCGACCAGACCATAATGGAAACCTAAACATAGGAAGGCCATAAGGACAGTTACTTTCCCACAAAATGGCCATATGGCCATCCAAAATTAAAAGACACAAGTGATACACACAGTAAGTAACAAACAACAACATAAATAAATCGCCACAGAAGAGCCGCCTTGGAACGGTCAGTGGAAGATTTCCACTGGGGGGCTTAAATCGATTTTACGTGGCCACAATCCTCGCCCTTACTTCCGTCGCGATTTAGACAAATAATTTGTTCAGTCCGCATGAAGGCCTCCTAACTAAGCCTGTCCAGGAACCGCGGTGCGAGGCGGACCGTCCATGCTAATAAACCCTATTGGTTTCATTGGGCGACAGGGCTTGAGATGTCATTTCATCTCAATGTCGGCTAAAAGTCCCACAAAATTGGAAGCAACGTCTCCAAAATGACCGTTACAGTGGTGACGGGGACGTTAAACCTCAAATCAAACACATCAAACACGTATTATTGAATTTATTAAACGAGTGATCATTGCCACCACTTCTATTTTGAGGAAAAGGGATAAAATGCGATGCTTGTGCACGAGATTCTTTATCGGATGTTCAACCTCACGAGGATTATAAATCCCATATTTAAAATGCACTGAGTCAATAAACTGTATATTACATGTTTTGGGTAGAGCCGAGTGATCATCTTGCATCTAATTCACTCTTAACATACAGTCAATGCATAAACGGTATGGGTGCAGTGACACATAAGCTGACTGAAACAAAAACTGTGTAAACGGATCTTGAAAGAGCCATAGGAAGACTTCCAAAATCTCGGACATACCCTTCTCAGCATTTACACCTTTTCTTCCTTCGCGTCGGTGGGCATGGTGGGCGAAGCTTGCTTACCAAGTAATGCTTACGATCCGCGGACGCCTGGTTACACTCTTCTGAAGTCCATGTCTGTTGATCTGAACATTGATATTTGCCATTTTGTCTATGGACTAATGATTTTGAATTAACGCTTTGGTACTACGACCTAAACTACCTTTCAACGCTGCCTCCTAGTCTAACGTCATACATTCTGAACGTTATTTACATCTTCTGAGACGCGGTTGACGTAAAGTAAAGAACAATGCGTCGACGTGAATTCAACTTGCCCGCGTCTAACTATAACGGATGCATAGGAACAGTAGACGCGGATACAGGGAAATATTTCCTTAGAGGAACTATACCTTCCTAGGCCAGAGGTGATCATCATTGTGATATTGTACATGTAATATAGCAAGAGCACATTAGACAAGATTATGATGAGCTACTTGAATATAGAAGTTTTACCTGATCTCCATGTATCCATATGTTTACATATTTTCTTTTCTCAATGTTTTTAGGTTTTTGAGCCTAACAGGAATGAACAGAAACGACCAAAGCTATGCACCAAATGTAAGTTAATAAATTATCATGTTTTACAGTCTTACACGATTGACATGTTACAAATTCTGACAAGTTTTGAAATTTATGTGCTCTTTCCTAATGCACTTAGGAATGCAGGGTGTGTCCTTCTTAAAAGCTCCAAACATAACACAATATGTATCCTACCTTACGTACACTACCGGAATCCTGACGTCATCATTGGCGTTGTCCTTCTTGAAAGCTCCAAACATAACACAATATGTATCCTACCTTACGTACACTACCGGAATCCTGACGTCATCATTGGCGTTGTCCTTCTTGAAAGCTCCAAACATAACACAATATGTATCCTACCTTACGTACACTACCGGAATCGTGACGTCATCATTGGCGTTGTCCTTCTTGAAAGCTCCAAACATAACACAATATGTCTCCTACCTTACGTCCACTACCGGAATCCCGACGTCATCATTGGCGTTACATATAGACACAAGTCCTTGAACAAAGCCATTCCGTTTATTTTCATGGAGCAGTCAAATTATGCTTTACATTGGTCGTCAGATTTCAGATTTAAATTTATTGACATCAGTTGAGTGTTTTATGATAAAAATAATTTTACACTCTGTTCTAACGAACACCCACAACCTATATTCAGAGTAGATTAAAGAAATATAGCAAAAATTTTCATCCAAAAAGTAGCAATTTTGTAGAAATAAAAGATTGCACGGTCACATGAGTGTGTTATCGAAGGCAAAATTAAACTTCCATGATGGTTAATTTCAGCTGAGTTTGAGCAGTTGTTAACACTGATGCAAAGCAGGTGTTATCTGAAACCAGGAACACGTAAACGAGGCTATATCTGTCTACCAAAATTGATGACAATCCGACGACTTGGCCATAGGGAGGTCGCCTTTATTGCCTGCAGCCTGTCAAGACGGATCGCAGGATTGCACGAGAAAGGACTGATACTAGGGGCATTAGCCAGAAAAGATGTTTATGTCAGGAGGCGATTAACAAGTGTATGAACATTTCATTACGCAAACACGCCTATACAAATACGTTACCACCTATATTGCCAGAAAAATGAAAATGTTAAGATGAAAAATTGTGATATTTTTCTTATTTATGCTCAAAATTAAATTGTGGGCACTCGTTAGAACCGCCTCATCGAGTACCCACAATCTATATCTTAGAGCAGTAATAAGAAAAATAAGGTATATCCCCCCCGGAAACCCGAGTTTTAATATATAAAAGTGGGGTTCAAGGGGGTCAAAATTATATAGGCGTGTTTTCGTGATGAGTAGATTTCTCTTTTCAAAACTAATCTAAGCTTGTAATTCCGGCAGGTTAAACTTAGGTTTTATGGTGGCATAGTTTATACGAGAAATGTTCGAAATGAATCTAGCTTGATAATTTTTATCTCGGCACGATAAAAATCAATACATACCTGTTAATAACTACACAACGGTGTATAAATGTACATGTTAGACTAAGTGTAAGACATAAAATTTGCCTTTTGAATACACGCAAGCATTGACCGCTACAGTAAAAATGGTTGGTAGAAGCGTTGACAAGAAAAATAAAATATGGGCTTACATCAAGCTCGCTCGAAACTTGGTTGTTCTTTGAAGCAGCTGATGACTGAAATTTCTACTACTTATGGACCTTCTTGTGTGTCCTATGACACAGTTCGGCGGTGGAAAAAGAAATTTGAGTCTTGTGTAGAGTCCATCAAATATGCATCCAAATCAGGTAGGACAAAATCTGCATCTCGTAAAGAATTCTTTTCCAAAATAAATGAAATCATTGAAGGAGATGCCAGATTTACAGTTCGTGATATTGCAGGAAAGGTAGGCATATCACTATCAAAGGTTTGCCTGGTTTTGAAAAGTAGAAGTCAAACAAAGATCAGGAATCGATACAATTAACTTACTCCATCCATCAAAGAAGCATTTGAAAGTCAGAAAGATTTCTGCTAGATGGGTGTCACATCTGTTGACTGATTAACAAAAGAGGCAACGGGTTAAAGTGGCCAAAAAGCTGTTTGAAATGTTTCCAAAATATGACAAAAAGCATTTTGTCAATGTCGTCACAGGTGATGAAACCATGGTCCATTATTTTGAGCCCGTCAGAACGGTGGGCCACTAAACACAGCCAACGCGCAATAATTGCAAAACCTTGTTTGAGTAAAAAGAAGGTTTTGAGGCCTAGAGACCGAAACTAGCTAGTCGGGCCCAGAAAACATATACACTCTATATTTACCAGTTTTGTGGGGTATGCCTTGCTCCCAAAGGATAACCCTTTGTAGAAAATATTTTAAGTCACTGCAGCTGTGGTCTGGGAATGTGTGGCGGTCGTAAAAAGTCTACCTGCCTACATCATAGTGTAGTTTATATTTTCTTGTCCTTTGGGAACATTGATTCCATTGTGGAAATTTTGTAAATATTTGAGGGTCACTGATGAGGCCTAAATGGCCGAAACTAGCTAGTCTGGCCCAGAAAACATGAACACTCCATATTTCCCGTTCTGCTTCCAAAGGATAACCCTTTCTAGAGCTTATTTGTAATTTGCAATTTTCTTCTCTGGTGAAAGGAGTCGCAATAAAAGTACCGGCGAAAAAGGGCAAAAGCATCACCGGTAAGTACTACAAACTCATTTTTGATTTTTATTAGTACTGAAGAAACTGAAAAAAGTATTATCAGAAACGTCGACCTGCCACTGGTTTTAAACATGTCCGTCTTCTACAGGACAATGCCCCACCTCATACCTCGGCAAAAGTTACGGCGGGTTTGCCTCATCCCCAGTATTCACTAGACCTTGCCCCATGTGATTTATTTTTGTTTCCGAAATTGAAATTATTCCTTGCTGAGCGGAAATACCAGTGCCAACAAGCACTTGGATCTGTACATTTTTAGCCAAGGGGAGTACTGGGGGGGGGGGGGGGGGGGCATGAAATGAGCATTTGTGGGCTAATTGAAATTTGAAGTCTCCAGATAGAAATAAGCATTTCATTTCGAACATCCGTAATATATTGTTATACTGCAAAGAAATTTCCTGGCTTTCCATTGGACAGCGCAAGGGCAATTTTCCATATAACCCGTGAGCAAAAATATACACCCCTCTCGCGCTTGCCTTCGCTGAATTGCTATGTCCGCTATCTTGGATTTACTGCAGTTGGTAAGAATTATAACCACAATAAATAAATAAATAAATAAATAAATAAATAAATAAATAAATAAATAAATAAAATGCTTCACGGTTTCTTCTAGAGTGGAAAAGGGTCAATACTGATATGTCGTAAACCACCGTTTATAGATAATACTAATAAATAAACGTATTTTCTCTAAAATGAACAAACAATAAAATAATTAATAAATAAATTGTTTATTTCTCCTAGAATGGATATGGTGCAGTAGTGATAAGTCAAACATTCTAACACAGCGCGCCTATACAGGCAATGGAAAACAACTGCGTTTTATTCTACAACAAATCACGGAAAGGAGGAGCGTGACGAATGACGTCATTAAAAACTGCAAAGATATGTCGCCACTAGTAGATTTCATTGACGTTGGACGTTGTAGCGTCATTTTTTCGCATCGAAAACGTTAGAAAAGGATATAAATGCATGTGTTTCAGTCGATAATTTTAGCCGAATTTCTTCTAACAATGGCGAAATGTTGTGAGAATTTGAAGGAAACAACAGCATTATTGCCGAGTTTCAGCGTGTTAGAATCGAAATAGATCAGCTCTAGCTGGTGATTTGTTAGGTAATAAATCACAGTTTGTCGGTCAGTTGTAAGTAGACAAATCACGCGCGCTACGCGCTTGTGATTTGTCTACATTACAACTGAATTCCAAACTGTGATTTATTACTCAACAAATCACAGCTAGATCTGATCTATTTCTTAAATAAAATAATAAGTAAATTGTTTATTTCTCCTAGAATGGATATGGTGCAGTAGTGATAAGTCAAACAGTTTATAATCATACCCTCTCCTACCACACTATATAAATCATTTCTAAAGTAAATAAGTAAATAAATAGATGGACAGATTGTTTATTTTTTCTAGAGAGGATATGGTGTGGTCCTGATCTGTCGCACACCACAACTGATAAACAAACCCACAGACACCGCGCTGGATATTGGGGATTTTGGTTACATTCTGGAAGCGGTCGTTGAAAACTACGAAAATAACTTTATGCCAGAGAAACCGTCGGATGATAAACAGGAACAAATAAGTGACTAAACTGTCGGCCGTCGTTGAAAACTACAAAGACACCTTTATGCTAGAGAAATACCCTGAAGATTACCAGGAACAAATAAATGACTAAACAGCTAATGTCATACTGGCAAATGCAAAGTAAAATCACATGAACTTAAATTTTACGGTACTTCAATGTATCTTTCGCATGGACGTTTTAAGCAAATGATTTTAACAGCCGGCTTTCTTTCATTTAATGGATTATATGATTGTTCGTTTGTTTTGTTTTTCGACGTAGTTCTGTAATCTCATTTCTGGCCTACTTTTGATATTTTTTCTATGGAAATCAACTGCTACTATAACAAAAGTAGATCAGAAGAGGGCTTATAAGACTACTTCTACGTCTAATAACAAAATACTTGAATTTTTTCAATACTCGGTGTAAGCTGAAAATGCGTCAAAAACATTTACACACTAGAATTTGTATACTCAATGACAATGCAAAGTGTGACATTGCAGGAACTTAGATTCCGACAAAAAAGATGTTTTCGTTTGTCGAGATTAACGTCAATGTTTCCATAGACGGTCTATCATAGGGAAAGTAATAGATTGACGCATGCGCATTCGGTACATGTAGTCAACAAGACAGACATATTTATCTATTTATTTATTTGGTTTCGGTACATGTAGTCAACAAGACAGACATATTTATCTATTTATTTATTTGGTTTACTTATTTATTTATTCATTTATTTATTTATTTTCATTTCTTTCTTCTTTCTTTCTTTTTTTAATAATTGGTTTTGCTCCCTTAAGTGTGTTATTTATCAATACGATAACACACCCGTGCAGCATAGTGTATTTTTCCCATCTCCAAAATGGCTACTTTTCTGATGAAAATCTGTGATACTTTTCTTCTTTATACTGCAAACATAGGTTATGGGTGCTCGTTAGAACCGCCTCATTGAGTACCCACAACATATGTCTTGGAGCAGAAATAAGAAAAATAATGAATACCCCCTAAACCCCAGTTTTCTCTATATAAAGTGGGGTTTAAGGGGGTGTTCATTTCGTGATGTTGCCTCAGATTCATGTGGGATTTTATGTGTCGGCTCATCAAACGTCAGAAGCAAATGTTTGGGGTCCTTAATGTGGCAAATTTGTAAATTATTTACTGAAACTAATGACACACTTTTGAATGACTGTAACAGCCCATTTAACTCGGCGTAGTTATTTATGTTTGTTTGTTTGTTTGATTTGAGGTTTAACGTCCCCGTCCACACTGTAAAGGTCATTTTGGAGACGTTGCTTCCAATTGTGTGGGACTTTTACCCGACATTGAGATGAAATGACATCTCAAGCCCTGTCGCCCAATGAAACCAATAGGGTTCATTAGCATGGACGGTCCGCCTCGCACCACGGTTCCTCGACAGGCTTAGATCCTCTAAGCGGTTTACCAATACTAGTGTGCGGGCCAGATTCAGCTCTGCGTGGAAGCATCATGCAGCCCATATATTTCTTCAAGCCCCTATGGGCAGTTATTTATAGAGATGATTGGTGGTATTCGACTGGGAATTTGTGTTTCAAGAGCACTTCAAAATCGTGAATCCTTACTCCTTGATCTATGCATGACTTAGTGGCTAAAGAGTCCTATATCAACTCCAGTTGTTGCTTATCAGGACGTCGATAATCCTTTTTAAAGAAACTTTTTGTTTCTCATTGCGCAAACACGCCTATACAAATACATTGCTACCTTTATCGCCGAAAAAAAAAGAAAATTTTATGATGAAAAATTGTGATATTTTTCTAATTTCTGCTCCAAATATAGATTGTGGGCACTCGTTAGAACCGCCTCATCGAGGCGGTTCTAACGAGTACCCTAAATCTATATTTTAGAGCAGAAATAAGAAAAATAAGGTATACCCCGGAAACTCCAGTTTTACTATATAAAAGTGGGGTTCAAGGGGGTTAAAATTATATAGGCGTGTTTTCTAGATGGTTTTATTGATTTCGTTTTACATCCATACCAGGCTTATTTCATTTATGCCACGCCGATCATCAATCAGAGGTAGGCGAAAACCGGAGTACCCGAAGAAAAACCATCTTACATTCCTCTGCTAAAAACTGGGCGTCTCACATCTGACCCGCTCGAGACTCGACCCAGAAAGCACAAAGAAGCGGACCAACGTCGGACCGACAGCGATAACGGCACGACGTTGATTTGGCAGTTTTTATTGGCCGGGAAACCCACTACAGTGAAAGACCAAATGATTAAGATACATAGTTCGGCAGTCTTTGCTGGCCGGGAAACGGACTGCGGTGAGAGACCAAATGATTAAGATACATTTTTCGGCAGTCTTTGCTGGCCGGGGAACGCACTACAGTGAGAGACCAAATGATTAAGATACATAGTTCGGCAGTCTTTGCTGGCCGGGGAACGCACTGCGGTGAGAGACCAAATGATTAAGATACATAGTTCGGCAGTCTTTGCTGGCCGGGGAACGCACTGCGATGAGAGACCAAATGATTAAGATACATAGTTGGGCAGTT
The DNA here is from genome assembly GCA_963580285.1 of Lucinisca nassula. Lineage (NCBI taxonomy): Eukaryota > Metazoa > Mollusca > Bivalvia > Lucinida > Lucinidae > Lucinisca > Lucinisca nassula. The sequence goes on from OY757027.1 coordinate 74,297,512, forward strand.
TTTACTGGCCGGGGAACGCACTACAGTGAGAGACCAAATGATTAAGATACATAGTTCGGCAGTCTTTGCTGGCCGGGGAACGCACTACAGTGAGGGACCAAATGATTAAGATACATAGTTCGGCAGTCTTTGCTGGCCGGGGAACGCACTGCGGTGAGAGACCAAATGATTAAGATACATAGTTCGGCAGTCTTTGCTGGCCGGGGAACGCACTGCGATGAGAGACCAAATGATTAAGATACATAGTTCGGCAGTCTTTGCTGGCCGGGGAATTTATATAGGCGTGTTTTCGTTATGAATATGGTTTTATATATCCACGCACACCTAACCCCCTACAAAGAGAAGTAGTATAGCTGATAAAAAACGACTGTGGTGAAATTTGAACCAAACTTTGCTTTTCTGTTAACTTGTTTGGAGTTTAACGGCCGAGTTAATACTAATCATGTCATATTGAAACCGTTCAATTTACCCAACACACAGTTTTTATGAGGAAAGCTTAAAAATTAGCAGTTAAACAGCGCATTGCAGATTCTTTCCCTAGACACTAACAACTGCCATTCTTGAATCAACGAAATGGAGAGAATGACTTAAAATGGTCATTAGCCCTGGCTTCTTCAGTTCTGAGCCGATTGTACTGGAACAGCGTTGGTCAAAGTGTGTCATTCTCGTCACGAAAACATACCTATATAATTTTGACCCCCTCGAACTCCACTTTTATATAGTAAAACTGGGGGTAAACCTTATTTTTCTTATTTCTGCTCTAAAATATGGATTTTGGGTACTCGTTAGAACCGCCTCAATGAGGCGGTTCTAACGAGTGCCCACAACCTATATTTTGAACAGAAATAAGAAAAATATCACACTTTTTCATCATAAAATTTTCATATTTTCGGTGATAATGGTGGCAATGTATTTGTATAGGCGTGTTTGCGTAATGTAGAGGGCAATTAAATCGAAAATCTCACTCAAAAATGGGCAGGTTTTTAATTGACTTGCCCTCGCATGTGCATGTTTGAACAGCATACAGTAATAACACTATTAAAACAAACGAAAAGTTGCCGAGTTTCGTGGTCTGTATAAAGCATATTACCCAATCTATCGGACAAAGGGATAATAAATGTGTAGATATGTTCAATTTTGTCTTTGGTTTTCCATTCCTCTAGAAATACATCCATTTCTAGGATATAAAATTCTGGAGAGTATAACTTTGGAATCTGATTATAACTAAAATAGAGTGATTTCCAGGAAAGAGAGAATTATACTTTCTCTGAAATAATTTATATGAGTGAGAAGCTGTAGAAAACGTCTTTGAGGGGGATGTTTTTTTTGTATACTTTGGGGTGAAATCAATGCATATTTGAAGCAAATAAAAATGGTATTTTCACACTTACCACTAAGATGTGTGAAGACTTGTATCAACCTACAGTCGAACTTCAATGGTTCGAGAGAGGGGTAGTTCGAGTCACTGAGGGCTTCTGCAAGGAGGTATAACGGGTATAATTTTGGGATTTTTTTCGGCGCTCTAAAATATAAATGTATGCTGTGTGTACTAACTAGAATCGATTCTAGTGCATACACTCCGCATGCATTTGCAAGATAAAAGACGAGCATATTCTCAATTTTCCCTCCCCATTTCTTACGTAGTGAAATTCCCTAGGGACTCAAGAACAGGTTCGACTCAGCCACGGCACCCGCCCATCGGGGCCTGAAGAAGTAGATGGGCTGCGCAGAGCTGAAACCGACCGCACACGAGTACTGGTAAACCGCTTAGAGGAACTAAGCTTGTGTAGGCACTGCGGTGCGAGTCGGAACGTCCATGCTTATAGACCCTATTGGATTCTTTGGGCGACAGGGCTTGAGATGTCATTTCATCTCACTGTCGGGTAAAAGTCCCACAAACTTGGAAGCAACGTCTATTGGTATTGTGTGGGTGGTTGGTTGAGGCATAGGCGTCACTGGGGTGTCCAACTGACAGTGGCTTACAGTTGACAATGCCTGATGTCCTTGCAAGGGGGAATTTTGTTATTTCTTCTACTTCTACATTTCAGTTCATTTCATCATTTTAACAAGCCTGTGAAATGAATACGTTTCTACTAAACTCCAGTTTATATAGAGAAGAAAATTGGGGTTTACAGTAGTAAACATAATTTTGCTTATTTCTGCTCGAAGACATAGATCGTTGGTACTCGTTAGAACCGCCTCAATGAGGCGGTTCTAACGAGCACCAGCAACCTTTGTTTGCAGCATTTATAAGAAAAGTATCACAGATTTTCTACAGAATAGTAGCCATTTCGGAGAAATGAAAAAATGCACTATATCGCATGGGTGTGTTATCGTAATGGTCACTGGGGTGTCCAACTGATATTGGCTTATAGTTGACAATGGCCGATGTGCTTGCCGGAGGTAAGAGTAGAGGGGGGGGGGGGGGGGATGTTGTTATTTCTTTTATTTCTACACTTCCATTCATTCTCCTCTTTCTCCCCTGACCTTCACTTTTATCTCCTTTACTATCTCCTCTATCGGTGTTCTCCTTTTCTCAGAAGCCTCCGTTGTGTAGTGGTTATTCTACTCGCCTTGTAAATCAAGGGTCGCAGGATCGATCCCGGCCTTCTCCAGCCGACTTTCGGATGGGTCTTTAAACCGAAGTCCCGTCTCTGTATGACCTTAACTGTTGATCAGACGTAAAACTCAAACACATTCACTCATTTCTCCTTTTCTCTGGGTCCGATAGAAAATGACCCAAAAGGGGTGACGTAACAATCAATCAATCTATTGGTATTTCTAACCCAAAACTAATCATACTGACAGCATCACGAATCCACGCCTATATAATTTTGACCCCATTAACCCCATTTTTATATTGTAAAACTGGGGGTTACAGGGGTTTACATTATTTTTTCCTATTTCTGCAGAAAAACATAGACTGTGGGTACTCGTTAGAACCGCCTCGCTGTCGTTAGAACCGCCTCGCTGAGGCGGTTCTAACGAGTTCCCTCAATCCATGTTTTTAGCAGAAATAAGAAAAATATCATTCTTTTTTTAACGGAAAATTTTTATTTTTCGGTGGTAAAATTTTCTATATATTTTCGTAATGAGGTTTATACTGCTGTTATCCATGATATTATCTTTATCCAATAAAGTAAGACCGCGCATAAATTGAATAGTTTGTACCTGTATTCCTTTAAACAGAAAAAAAACGCAATGGAAATAATGGCTCGCAAGTATAGGAAAGTTTATTCAATATTCACCGGATTAACCCACATGTACCTGTGGACTAAAATGGGACACTGGGAAACAGTTAAAGCTAAATGCGGCGTCTGATCAGTGTCTACACTTTTTGCAAAAAGTATAAGAATTTAGGGGATAAACAAAAACAATCTTAGTTCAACTTTAGGAACTTTTGTTTTCAGCCGAGATTCGACCCTCTTGGCACACAACGTGCATGCAACGTCGTATCAACGTCGATGCAACGTCATGACGTTGCATCGACGTTAATGCGACGTTCATTAGACGTCATGTGCCCACTGGTTTTGATTACTAAACAGGATAGGAATATATATATTCGTTGTATAATTTGGGATATGATATAAATAACTATGCCGCCTAGATAATGCGAAAAAAATCATGCCACAGCAGGGTTCGAACCCGCGACCCCCAATGCTAGCGGGATGCGCCACACTGTCACATGTTCGTCCCGAGCCAGTTTTAGCATCATTGAATCATTGATACATGCGACTTAGGGATACTATATTTAGAATTTTCAGAGAAGCAATTAATATTCAGTTTTGATTATATTTTGGGATAGGATATAAATAACTATGCCGTCTAGATACGAAAAAAATCTGGCTACAGGTTGAATATATATTTGGTTGTATTTCATAGAACACTTAGAAAAGGACTGTTCGCTGCGTTTTCCTCGAAATGTTCTTATATCATATATTTAACCCATATATGACAATGGAATATTCAACCTAATGAGTTTAGAGTGGTCCATTTCCAATTATAGGGGTGTCAGATTTGTTTTTTTTTTTTTTTTTTTTTTTTTTTGTGGCAAATTTTACAAAAATGAAATGTTCTTTAAGCAAACAGTGTAAACCAAGATCAGACGCCGCGTTCTGTGGCGTCTGATCTCGGTCTACACTGTTTGCCAATGTCCCACAAATGGGCCGCTAGGCATATATGGGTTAAGGCTTTCTTAAGGATGAGATTAATGGGATTCATTTTTTATTATTATTTCTTTATTTCCGCTTTTTGAAGTTATTGTGCCCTAAAACCGGAATATCTATTAAATGTACAAGTACTTATTTTTGACAAACAATTGACGGGATCGCTCTTTTTAAAGGACAGTTATCAAGTAATTTACATAGGCTTAGTATTAGTACGCGATAAAAGTGCATGAAAAAATCCCATAACTAATGCTGCCGGGACGTTTTTTGTTTGTTTGATTTGAGGTTTAACGTCCCCGTCAACACTGTAAAAGGTCATTAAATCCATTACAAAAACGCACCTATTCAAATATATTGAAAATTTTACCACCAAAAATGGAAATTTCCAGAGAAAAACTTCTGACATTTTCAGGTTTCTGTTCAAAACATACGTTGTGGGAACGCGTTAGAACCGCCTCGGCGAGGCGGTTCTAACGAGTACCCGCAATCTAGGTTTTTGAGCAGAAATCGGAAAAAGGTAACCCCCGTAAAGCCCAGTTTTACTATATACAAATGGGGTATAAGGGGGGCAAATCTATATAGGCGTATTTTTCATTCTGCCCAGTTCAAACAAATATGAGAATCGGCCCCCGCCCATCGGGGCTTGAAGAAATAGATTGACTGCATGATGCTTCCACGGAGAGCTGAAACCGACCCACACACGAATACTGGTAAACCGCTTAGAGGATCTAAGCCTGCCCAGGCAAATTGGTGTGAGGCAGACCGTCCAATGCATAAAAGACATTTGGTTTAATTGGGCGACAGGGCTTGAGATGTCGTCTCGTCGCAATGTCGGCTAAAAGTCCCACAAAATTGGAAGCAGCTTTTCCAAAATGACCAAATAGTGTTAACGGGGACGTCAAACTCAATTCAAACAAGACGTTAAACATCAGTTCAAACAAACACGACTATATGTCAAGAACGGCCGTTCATTGTTCTCGATTTCGATAGATCAAAGCACTGACAGCACTGATTGGTCGATTGTCTCTGAGTGTAGGCTGGGAAAATTGGTTCTGAACCACGACTTATACTGATTCGTTTAACCCGTAAGTACCAGTATTATAGGCTAACTATGCAGACCCTGATCAGACGCCGGAAAATGCTGCGTCTGATCTGGGTTAACACTTGTTTGCCAATGTCCAAAGGCACGATCACAGTCCAGATTTTACAGATAACCAAACACTTTTAGGCAGCGCTCCGATCTGCCAGATAGGAGAATACATGTGAGTGTGTGAGTGAGTGACGGTTCTAATGACCACCCACAATCTATGTTTGCAGTACAAATAAGAAGAATATCATGGGTTTTCATAAGAAAATAGCCATTTTGGAGATGTGAAAAAATGGATTATGTCACACGGGCGTGTTACCGTAATGTGTCAGTTTCTGGAAAAGATGTGTGTCGTCCTTGCTATCAGCCTATGCAAGCCTGCCCAGGTTACACTGACCGGCTCGATATAACCTAAACAGTGTTGACTGAGCCGTTAAACTCCAAACAAACATACTGTTGTTCGTACTTATGCTTAGTGAGGGAGAATCGTAACCCTTATTTCGGTGAACACTACAAGTTCTACCTTCGCAAACAGTATAGACACAGATCAGATGCCTTCTGATGAAGCCATCTGATCAGGATCTACACTGTTTTTCATTCAGTTTGCAAATTTGGATGTAAACATTATATTTAGTAATTTGATTGGTTGAAAGTGGTTAGTCAGAAATGGGTGGCTTAATAAATTTATTCAACAGGATTAGGATTTAACAGCGATAAATAGACTCCCAAGGGAGGCAAGTCTATCAGTACATCATGTATGCTAATTACGTGGTCCAAAGGATCAAAGCACTGACAGCACTGCTGGAGATTAGGTCCTGGAGGAGGACTTAGACTGTTGCGTTTAACCCTTAAATTCCAGTACTATAAGCAAACAGTGTAGACCCTGATCAGACGCCGCGTAACGCGGCGTCTGATCTGGGTCTACACTGTTTGCAAAGCCCAACCCATGTTTCCAGTCCAGATTTTATGAATTACCCTCATACGTACCACTCTGACCTTATCTGACCTTACAGCGATAAAAATTTCGCAGCTTTTTTTTTCTCATGACAAAAAACCGTTATCTTGGTCTCTGTAAATCAGTGACAGTCACGTGGACATCAGCACTGGAAAGCTTCTGTGCTAAGTTACTTTGGGCCGATTGCCACTCTGGTCTCACAACGATAAAATAACGCAGCTTTTTTCTATCAATAACCGTTACCCAGATCTCTGCAATTCAGTGACCGTCACGTGGACATCAGCACTGGAAAGCTTCTGTGCTTAGTTACTTTGGGCCGATTGCCACTCTGGCCTCACAACGATAAAATAACGCAGCTTTTTTCTATAATTAATCGTTACCCGGATCTCTGCAAATCAGTGACAGTCACGTGGACATTACCACTGAAAACCTTCTGTGCATAGTTACTTTGGGTCGATTGCCACTCTGGCCTCACATCGATAAAATAACGCAGCTTTTTTCTATCAGTAACCGTTACCCGAATCTCTGCAAATCAGTGACAGTCACGTGGACATCAGCACTGAAAAGCTTCTGTGTTTGGTAAATTTGGGTCGATTGCCACTCTGGCCTCACAACGATAAAATAACGCAGTTTTTTTCTATCAGTAACCGTTACCCGGATCTCTGCAAATCAGTGACAGTCACGTGGACATCAGCACTGAAAAGCTTCTGTGTTTGGTAAATTTGGGTCGATTGCCACTCTGGCCTCACAACGATAAAATAACGCAGCTTTTTTCTATCAATAACCGTAACCCGGATCTCTGCAAGTCAGTGACAGTCACGTGGACATTAGCACTGAAAAGCTTCTGTGTTTGGTAAATTTGGGTCGATTGCCACTCTGGCCTCACAACGATAAAATAACGCAGCTTTTTTCTATCAATAACCGTTACCCGGAGCTCTGCAAATCAGTGACAGTCACGTGGATATCAGCACTGGAAAGCTTCTGTGCATAGTTACTTTGGGTCGATTGCCACTCTGGCCTCACAACGATAAAATAACGCAGTTTTTTTTTCTATCAGTAACCGTTACCCAGATCTCTGCAAGTCAGTGACAGTCACGTGGACATTAGCACTGAAAAGCTTCTATGCTTGGTAAATTTGGGTCGATTGCCACTCTGGCCTCACAACGATAAAATAACGCAGTTTTTTTTTTTCTATCAGTAACCGTTACCCAGATCTCTGCAAGTCAGTGACAGTCACGTGGACATTAGCACTGAAAAGCTTCTGTGCTTGGTAAATTTGGGTCGATTGCCACTCTGGCCTCACAACGATAAAATAACGCAGTTTTTTTTCTATCTGTAACCGTTACCCGGATCTCTGCAAGTCAGTGACAGTCACGTGGACATTAGCACTGAAAAGCTTCTGTGCTTGGTAAATTTGGGTCGATTGCCACTCTGGCCTCACAACGATAAAATAACGCAGCTTTTTTCTATCAATAACCGTTACCCGGAGCTCTGCAAATCAGTGTCAGTCACGTGGACATCAGCACTGGAAAGCTTCTGTGCATAGTTACTTTGGGTCGATTGCCACTCTGGCCTCACAACGATAAAATAACGCAGCTTTTTTTTCTATCAGTAACCGTTACCCAGATCTCTGCAAGTCAGTGACAGTCACGTGGACATTAGCACTGAAAAGCTTCTATGCTTGGTAAATTTGGGTCGATTGCCACTCTGGCCTCACAACGATAAAATAACGCAGTTTTTTTTTTCTATCTGTAACCGTTACCCGGATCTCTGCAAGTCAGTGACAGTCACGTGGACAGTAGCACTGAAAAGCTTCTGTGCTTGGTAAATTTGGGTCGATTGCCACTCTGGCCTCACAACGATAAAATAACGCAGTTTTTTTTTCTCTATCAGTAACCGTTTCCCGGATCTCTGCAAGTCTGTGACAGTCACGTGGACATCAGCACTGGAAAGCTTCTGTGCTTGGTAACTTTCGGCCGATTGCCACTCTGGCCTCACAACGATAAAATAACGCAGCTTTTTTCTATAATTAACCGTTACCCGGATCTCCGCAAATCAGCCACAGTCGCGTGGACATTAGCACTGAAAAGCTTCTGTGCTTGGTAACTTTGGGTCGACTGACAAACAATCGACACGAAAATGGAAAATTGTTTTTGGTTTTAGACCCGCCTTCTATACCATTACGAAAACACACCTATACAAACAATTGCAAGTTTTACAGCCAGAAAAATGAAAATTTTAAGATGAAAAATTGTGATACTTTTCTAATTTCTGCTCAAACTATAGATTGTTGTTACTCGTTAGAACCGCCTCATTGAGGTGGTCTTACGAGTACCAACACTCTATATTTTAGAACAGAAATAAGAAAAATAGCGTTTACCCGTGTAAACCCCAGTTTTACTATATAAATTTACTACATGAAAGTGGGGTTCAAGGGGGTCAAAATTATATAGGCGTGTTTGCGTGACAGACAGAACGCTCACATAAGATTGGAGAAGAAAAAAGATCATCCAGTGCCGAAAAATAAGTTTTAAATGTACCCTTTTGTTTATGAAACAAAATTTGTCTTCTTGGAGAAAAAAGGGACACCGAGGTGCGGGAGGGAGGGTGTGGGGCGGGGCTGGGAGGGGAGGAAACATATTTCAACCCATATATGGAATCTTCCACCTAGAAAGTCTTGGGTGGTACAGTTCTTATTATAGGGGGTGTCAGGTTTGTTTTTGTCTGTGGCAAATTTAAACAAAAACATGAATGTTCTTTAAGCAAACACTGTAGACCCGGATCAAACGCCGCTTTTTGCGGCATCTAATCTGGGTCTGCGGGTGTCCCCGAAAAGGACCACTAGGCATATATGGGTAAACGATTCACCATGATTGGTTGTACGCAGCATGCATATGTCGTAAATATGACGTCACATTAACGTCGGTGCAACGTCATGACGATTATGCAACGTCATATCTACGTCGGTGCAACGTTGCACCGACGTTGATTTGACGTTGCAATAGCGACATGTGCCTGCTGGGACGTACCAATCATTCCCACAACCATAATTGAAAGTGAAAGCAATATGCAATATACAAGTGTATCTGTTGATATAATGCTTACAATAATAATAACATTGTATGGAAAAAAGGAATAAGGAATTAACTTTATAGTCATTAATAAAACATATAACACCTTTGTCCTGCTGAATATTATAATCTGCCACACCCACTACTGACTATCAACCAATCAGATTACTCGATGCAAATTATTGCAACAAATTCACAATCTGAATGGCGAACAATGTAGATCCTGATCAGATGGCGTCGTCAGAAGGACCTGTACCTGGGGCAATACGAAAATACTCGATTAATAACATTATAATAATACTTACAATAATAATAACACTGTAAGGAAAAAAAGAATAAGGAACAAACTTTATAGTCATTTATAAAACATATAACACCTTTGTCCTGCTGAATATTTTAATCTGCCACACCCACTACTGATTATCAACCAATCAGATTACTCGATGCAAATTATTGCAACAAATTCACAATCTGAATGGCAAATAATGTAGATCCTGATCAGATGGCTTCGTCAGAATCTTCATTGTTTGGAAAATAAAGCATTTCGAGCCTCAGCAGGACAAGGGTTAATAATAAACACAATAATACCGTATATCTCTGCCAGGGTCCAAACACCCAGGGTCGCAGCGATGCCATTTTTCTTTTGTAAAACTGCAAACACGCATAGGCATGAGAGCAGTTGTGTATGTGAAAAGAAAACAGGAGGCTCCTGAGCCACTACGCTCACCAGAGGTCATGTAGTTTATACCATACACAGGCATGGCGCCCATCTTGGTCATGTGACTACAATCCTATAAATAACTTTTCACTGCCTCATCATGGAGAGGCTCTTCATGTAATGTGGTTTCAATCAGCACAGCAGTTTTGGTGGAGAAGATAAAAATACTGAAACTAAGTCATCCAGGACAAAGGTCATTAAATGACCTTGATCTTTGGAATTGATAAACTTCCATTCAGCTGATTGCAAATATCAATTCTGATGCCACGGGCTAAAGAGAATCAGAAAAATCAACTGTTTTTGCCTTTTTTTTTCCTTTCCTTACAAATGTCTAAGTGACCTTGACGTAAAACAGGTCAAGGTCAACCAAAGGTCATTTTTTAATAAACTTGGTGGGAACCAAGTCCCTAATGTTATATACAAAGACAGGAGGTTATTGGGTTCCAGAGGAGAATATTTTTAATGTGTTTTAGCATATATGGGCATGGTGGCCATATTGGTCATGTGATCCTGTCATTAAGAACAAACTTTTATTCCCCCTTCAAATTCAGGCTCCATATGTAATTTGGTTTCAATCAACCCAGGCGTTTAACTGGAGAAGAAGATTAAAAATACTGAATCTGGGCCATCCAAGACAAAGGCCAGTAATGACCTTGACCTTTGGAATTGATTAACTTCCATTAAGCTGACTGCAAATAATATTTCTGTTGCGACAGGCTACCATGCAATCAGTAAACTCTCTTGTTTTGCTTTTCTTCCATACAAATGTCTAAGTGATGAAATTTGACCTTGACGAAAAACAGATCGAGGTCACTCAAAGGATATCATTTGAACAAACTTGGTAGAGCCTGAGTCCCCGATGCTGCATACCAAGTTTCAAGGTTATCGGCTATTAGGTTCCTGAGAAGAAGATTTTCAAAGATATTTACCATACATGGAAATGGCAGCCATATTGGTCATATGACCCAGTCCTTGCGAACAAACATTGATTCCCCCTTCCCATGGAGGCTTCATATGAAATTTTGTTTCAATCAGCCCAGCAGTTTTTGTGGAGAAGAAGATAAAAATACTGAATCTGAGCCATCCAGGACAAAGGTCTCTGAATAACCTTGACCTTTAGAATTGATAAACTTCCATTCAGCTGATTGTAAATATCATTTCTGATGCCACAGGCTACCATGCAATCAGAAAATCCAGTGTTTTGTCTTTGTTCCATACAAATGTCTAAGTGACCAAATTTTACATTGACTTAAAACAGGTCAAGGTCAACCAGAGGTCATCATTTCAACAAACTTGGTAAGGCCCGAGTCCCCGATGCTGCATATCATGTTTCAAGGTCATCGGCAATTCGATTCCTGAGAAGAAGATTTTGAAGGTTTTTTGTACCATATATGGGCATGGTGGCCATATTGGTCATGTGACCCAGCTCTTACGAACAGACTTTCTCTCCCCCTTCCCATAGAGGCCAAACATGTAATTTGGTTTGAATCAACCCAGCTGTTTAAGTGGAGAAGAGATAAAAATACTGAATCTGAGCCATCCAGGACAAAGGTCAGTGAGGGAAGTTCACCTTAGCGTAAAACAGGTCAAGGTCAGCCAAAGGTCATCATTTGGTAGGGCTTGGTAACAAACTTGGTAGGCCCAAGTCCCTGATGCTGTTTGAAGACCATCGGCCGTTCGGTTCCTGAGAAGAAGATTTTTAAAGGTTTTTACCTTAGATGGGCATGGCGGCAATATTGGTCATGTGACCTTATGAACAAACTTTCGCTCCCCCTTCCAAAAGAGGCTCCACATGTAATTTGGTTTCAATTAGCCCGGTGGTTTCAAAGATGTCGTTTGAAAATATTGAAGCAGACGTAGACGACGACGGACGACGGACCACTGCCTATACTATAAGCTCCCCCCGGAGCCATCGGCTCTGGTGAGCTAAAAAACCTTTAAAATATGTTCAATATGTTAGATGGGTGATGTTTAATTATGAAATAGCTCTATCAGTGATTGTTTTTGTGTGAGATATCACTGTTTGTAGGTAAGTTGTAATGTAAATCAAAGCACGAGTTTATCAAATCAAAGGAATCCCGCCAGTATAACTGACTTTATTAATTGATTATCCTATATTACACAAGGTCAAACAATATTCATATATCATAAACCATGTTTTTAATTGCGTCAATTAATAAAATTGTCATTAATAAAGTAAGTTCGTATTGGCCAAGATACAGGTCCTCGGTCAGCTGTATTGGCCTCGGCCTTCGGCCTCGTGCCAATACAGCAGACTCAACATATCACTATCGCGCTCTTCCGCCCAGTGATTTATCGCTCAACATATCAATAGATTTTTTCTTTAGGCTATATAGGCGACAAGTGTTAGAAAGCCTTATTCTATAGGCTATATAGGCGACTAGTGTTGAAAGCCTTATTCTATAGGCTATATAGGCGACTAGCGTTAGAAAGCCTTATTCTATAGGCTATATAGGCGACTAGTGTTAGAAAGCCTTATTCTATAGGCTATATAGGCGACTAGTGTTTGAAAGCCTTATTCTATAGGCTATATAGGCGACTAGTGTTAGAAAGCCTTATTCTATAGGCTATATAGGCGACTAGTGTTAGAAAGCCTTATTCTGCAAATTGAAGCAACAAGTATTTATAATGCCAGCTGAATGTTTTTAATTTTGTGTTTGAATTGAGTTTTAACGTCCCCGTCAACACTATTTAGGTCATTTTCGAGACGTTGCTTCCGATTTTGTGGGACCTTTACCCAACAATGAGATGAAATGACATCTCAAGCCCTGCCGCCCAAAGGAAACCAATAGGCCAAGGGGTCATATGCACTGGACGGTCCGACTCACACCAATTTGCGGCTTAAGAGCAACTTTTGAAGCAGGTACGTGTATCACGGTCACTGACGCTCTTGATAGGGGCCAACATACGTGTATTCCGCAGCCCCGCCCATCGGGGCTTGGAGAAATAGATGGGCTGCATGATGCTTCCACGCAGAGCTGAATCCGACCCGCACAAGAGTACTGGTAAATCATTTAGAGGATCTAAGCTTGTTCAGGCAAAGCGGAACGAGCCGGACCATCCATGCTTATAAACCCGTTTGGTTTCATGGGTGGCAGGGCTTGAGATGTCATTCCATCTCAATGTCAGGTAAAAGTCCCACAAAATTGGAAGCAACGTCTCCAAAATGACCTTTACAGTGTTGACGGGGACGTTAAACCTCAAATCAAACAAACAAACACAACATGTATTCCAGAGATAACATCTAAAGCAACTCGAACATTAGGATTCCTTGTTTGTTTGCACCTAGGCAAAGGATGTGGCATATAAAACATTGGTTCATCCTCAACTTGAATATGCATCACCCATTTGGCATACCTATGTTAACCCTTATCTTGCTGTTCACGACAACCCCTTTCTTTGAAAGCAGTGTAGATCTAGATCAGATGGCTTCTGAAGAAGCCATCTGATCAGGATCTACACTGTTTGGCATTCAGTTTATAAATTTGTAGCAATAAATTACATCAAGTAATTTGATTGGTTGATAGACAGAAATGGGTGTGGCTTAAATGAATATTCAGCAAGATAAGGGTTAAAAGTTAGATTCAGCAGGTGGAAAAGGTGCAGAGGACAGCTGCTCGATGGACCTGTCGACGATGGCGCTATAGGATTAGCGTCGGTTACATGCTTAACGAGCTAGAGTGGCCGTCCCTGGAGGCCCATCTTGAGCAGTCCTCTGTAATCTTCTTCTATAAGATACATAGGGAATACCAGGTGAGTGTCTTTTGATATCAAGTTTATCAGGCAAGGCTTCGAGAACGCTTGTAGAATCGCGAGGCTTGCCGAGCGATTCTACATGCGTTCTCGAAGCCGAGCCTGATAAACCTGATATCAAAATACACGAATTTGGTATTCCATTTATCAGTTTACCTCCTTATACACCCTTAAATTAGCAATTTACAATCAGTTATCGATGGTCCTCAGTGCGTCCGAACATTCCGCAGGTCGATATACTTTGTTTCAGCTCACCATATTTTTCCTATCACTTTTTTTTTTCAAGTAATTTTCCCATTTTGTCCATAATATTAACTTTTTTTTCATTTTTCTAGTAGCCCGGTTCATTCATAAAAGTGCAATGTCACGTTGACCTGATAAAACTCAATTGTCCTGAGATAGCATATTTTTATCAAGTCAATGTGCTGCAATGCAATTAATGTAGAGGGTAACTGATAAACTCTGATACAGTGTCTATTAGTAAAGATAGGTACCTGGCCCCTGTAAAAGCATCAACCCAAATAAGGGCATCAAAAGAAAGCAACTCACAATGTTGTAGGTACCAGTCCTATAGCGATGCCCTGAAAAACTCTTTCATTCCCAGAACTATCCCATTTCTGCGGTGAATGTCAAGACCGCTGAGGAGTTCAAAGCCAGTACGGTGTAAGACTGAGACACAAAGGTATGTATTTTAGGATACCTCTGTTATTCAGTTTGTTTGTTTGTTTGTTTGATTTGCAGTTTAACGTCCCCGACAACACTGTTAAGGTCATTTTGGAGACGTTGCTTCCAATTTTGTGGGACTTTTATCCGACATTTAGATGAAATGACTTCTCAAGCCCTGCCGCCCAATGAAACCAATAGGGTTTATAAGCATGGATGGGCCAACTGACACCGCATTTCCGGGGCAGGCTAAGATCCTCTAAGCGGTTTACCAGTACTCTGCGGGTCGGTTTCAGCTCTGCGAGTAAGCATCATGCAGCCCATATATTTCTTCAAGCCCCGATGTTATTCAGATCGTAAATAGTTTTAAGGACTTATCCAGTGACGTTTATTAAAGCCAAATTCTAAATTTAGCCACCCATCCAACTGAGGTAATGATTTTGTTTGATTTGAGGTTTAACGTCCCCGTCAACACTGTAAAGGTCATTTTGGAGACGGTGCTTCCAGTTTTGTGGGACTTTTACCCGACAATGAGATGAAATGACATTTCAAGTCCTATCGCCCAATAAACCAATAGGGTTTATAAGCATGGACAGTCTGCCTCGCACCGCGGTTCCTGGACAGGCTTAGATCCTCTAAGCGGTTTACCAGTACTAGTGTGCGGGCCGGATTCAACTCTGCGTGGAAGCATCATGCAACCATATATTTCTTCAAGCCCCGATGGGCAGGGGCCATCTGAGGTAATGAGGTAATGTCCAAATGTGACCGACTTAGTATAAGAACATATATAGATAGAAGCCTTTTTCTTGCACACCAGACAAGTAAATCCATAGTTTTAACTTGGGATGGAAATTAACCATGGTATTCTTAACCAAAATCGAATATTCTCGCTTGCTTGATACGATCTAAAATGCACCGTGGATAAGGTTGACGTCACAGCACATTACGTGACGTCACTAAACGTTCTTGCAGGGTCATCGCAATATGGCGGACGTCTGTAACCGAAGTGATTGCAGCATTAAAAATCCGCGCCAAGAAATAAAAGGTGTGCAAGAAAAAGAATCCTGTATGGGTGTGAAGGGTGGATAGAAAAGTCCGTCCCTCGGGATCACTGTCCGGCATCACTCGGCAAGCCTCGTGAGGCCGGACAGTAACCCTCGGGACGGATTTTTCCATCCACCCCGATTCGTATAGTAAAACCCAAGTTTTGTCTATATAAAGTGGGATTTAGAGGGCCTCCGCAGGTGCGTAGCCAGAACCAAAATATTATTACGCATAACGAGGAAAATTCTTTGTAAAAAGTATATCTTTCTCAGAGATGGGGGCTACTCTTAAAGGAAAGAATTTGCTCCCGAGGGGAGCAAATTCTTTCCTTTAAGAGCAGCCCATACAGAATATGTAATGGAGAACACTTTTATTTAGGAGCTTTATCTTTATTGCAAATATTTTACAGTACGCACATGCGTAGTATGCGTATTGGGCGTTACGCCCAAGCCCCGGATGTTCATTACACGGATTTTCGTTGCGCGGAAAACAAAATACGCAGAATTAAATACACCTCTGGTATTATGAATGTTTTTTTTTTTTTTTTCCTTTTGTTGTTGTTGCTGCTGTTTTCGTTTTCTGTTTTAAGTTTACTCTGGTATGCATATTAGAACACTACAGTTCCCGCACGTTTTGACGTTTGGCTGGTTTGCTGGGGCCCTTCACAGATGTCCTATGTAGCACTCTCAGCCCGACCTCTGACCTTGGTCTCTGCGAATTGGCACTGGCGAAGTGAGCGACAGCTAGATTGTCTGAGATGACAAAATCACCCTCTTGCCACTGAAAAATAAATAAATAAATAAATGGAAACAAAGAGGTGTCAAAATAAGGAAGGAAGGAAGGAAGGAAGGAAGGAAGGAAGGAACGAACGAACGAACGAACGAACGAACGAACGAACGAACGAACGAACGAACGAACGAACGAACGCACGCACGCACGCACGCACGAACGAACGAACGAACGAACGAACGAACGAACGAAGGAAGGAAGGAAGGAAGGAAGGAAGGAAGGAAGGAAGGAAGGAAGGAAGGAAGGAAGGAAGGAAGGAAGGAAAAGCGGAAGGACTGAACGAACGAACGAACGAAGGAACGAAAAGTAGAAAGAAGGAATGAAAAAAAAACGAAGAAAAGAAAGAAACAAACAGATAAAAAAATAGCCACCCTCACCAAGGAAAACAAAAACGAAAGAAAGCCATAAGAAAGAAGGAAGAAAGAAAGAACGAAAGAAAAAAGAAAGCTTGTCAAACATTCAGACATACCTCATGTGCATAGACTAGTCTTCTTCCATCCTTTTCAATTTCCTTTTTAAGTTCTGCAAGAAGTTGCATTGTCTCTTCTTTGTCCGTTCTTCTTTCTTTCGGTGTGTCTTTATCCCAGATAAAAGCTTCTGTCATTCCAAGGTGTATGCACATCACCTACATTGTAAACAGGGGATCTTACATGAGTTCATGTATTACTGAATACAATTACCGAGTTGAGGAAAACGGGTAAATACGAGGCTTCGACGATCATTTTATGCCTTTGAGGCGAGTTGCGGAAAAAGAACAAAATGCGAGGCTTCGCCGAGCATTTTATGCCATTTCCTCAACGAGTTTCAGCCCCCGCCCATCGGGGCTTGAAGAAATAGACTGGGCTGCGTGATACTTCCACGCAGAGCTGAAACCGACCGCACATTAGCACTGGTAAACCGCTTAGAGGATCTAAGCCTGCCCAGGCAAAGCGGTGCGAGTCGGCCCGTCAATGGTTACAAACCCTGTTGGTTTCATTGGGCGGAGATGTCATTTCATCTCAATGTCGGGTAAAGGTCCCACAAAATTGGAAGCAACGTCTCCAAAATGACCTTTACAGTGTTGACGGGGACGTTAAACCTCAAACCAAACAAACAGAAACCATAATCTCACACCAGATTGAATGCATGTATTTATCTTGGAGGTCAGTAAATGGGTCGCCATTCACGAGATGCCGAAAATTCACGAGAAGGTTAGGCGATAACACTGACTAATTTATTCAGTCTCATGTCAAATGGCACCAGCTGTACAAACAAAACAATACAGTTAACTGAGTGAGTGAGTGTTTGACATTTACGTCCCACCAACAGCTAAGGTCATACGGAGACGGGACCTCGGTTTAAAGACTCATCCGAAAGTCTGGAGAAGCCCGGGATCGATCCTGCGATCGGCTAGAAGTGTAACCACTACGTATACACCACGGAGGCTTCTACAGTTAACTGACGCTACGCTATTTTGTATTGGATATACGGTACCGCTGTGCCCCGGCTAAACATCAGAGCACGTGGACTACACCAACAGACCAACAGAAACGGTATGTTGTTATTATTTGTAAATATTTAAAATTTGTTGACCTTAAAATGACTTCACAATCCGCCTTTTTATATAACGATCATGAATAGACGTGTATATTTATTAGTACACCATCTTCGCACAAAAAAGGTAAAACATGACTCGGCTCTAGATAAGGGGCCAAGGGGTCGGGGTACTTGTTAGACTCGCCTCATCGATGCTGTCACACAACGTTGACTGATCGTTGAGTCAACGTTGTTATAGCGATTCAACGCCACGTGCCTTTGGGAATAAATAGTATCAAATGAAGAGTGAAACTGGCAAACATTCTCCAAAGAAAGAAACTTATCCTGCTGCATAGATAAATTAAGCATCACCCATTGCTGACTACCCAATAGGCACATGTCGCTAGGGCAACGTCAAATCAACGTCGGTGCAACGCCATGACGTTGCACCGACGTGGATTGGACGTTACATAAACGTCATGGCGTCGTACCGACGATGATGTGAAGCCACGATTACGTCATGTGTCTGCTGGGTACATGTAAGAATCAATCAAATTACTTGATATGATATATTTGTTCAGTTCACAAACTGCATGACAAACAGTGTAGATCCTGATCAGATGGCTTCTGTAGAAGCCATCTGATCTGGAGCTACACTGTTTGCAAAAGAAGGGGTTGTCGTGTTCAGTGGGATAAAGGTTAATCAAATCTAAGCGCAGCTCGCGGAAAAACGACTAATACATTAAAATTCAATAAAAAAATAAACCAGCACCTGTCTAAGACAAGCTCCTTTTGCATATCCCTTAGGTGACTGCTTGATACAGGTTGGACTGTATATTAATGGGGAGGGGAGTGAGTGAGCGTTGAAATTTTACGTCTCACCAACAGCTAAGGTCATACGGACCTCAGTTTAAAGACTCATCCGAAAGTCTGGAGAAGCCCGAGCTCGATCCTGCGATCCCTGATTTACAAGGCGAGTAGCATATCCACTGCTACACGGAGGTTTCCAAATTGGGGAGCGACTAGCAAACTTTTGCGCCTAGCGAAAACTAGGATTAGCCTGCGCATGTGTGAACAGGATAGGTGTAGATTACCTAGGAAGCAAAACCACGTTGGTAAAGTTACTTACCGGCAGTCCTGTGACGGGGTGGGGATAGATCAGCGGTTGAATCTCTTTGTCACCTTTATCTGACACCATCCACAGTCTCTCCCACCTCGCCCTCATCTCAGCTGGTATACTCGCCAGCAGTTCCCGGAATCCAACAAATTCTGAGTAAACAAAACAATAAGCACGTGCAGTTTATCTTGAGAATAGGCGGGAAAAATACCATGCAGACACATGACGTAATTATGACGTCACATCAACGTCGGTACAACGTCATGGCGTTAATTCAACGTCACATCTACGTCGGTACAACGTCATGACGTTTATGCAATATCACATCCACTTCGGTACAACGTCATGACCTTGCGCCGACGTTGATTTGACGTTTCCCTAGCCTGCTGGGTAGTCTTGAACATGGACCTTCACTATTTAATAAATATTTTAACTCTTATCCTGGTGCCCACGACAACCATTACCTATGCATCTGATCAGGATCTACACTGTTTATCATGCGGCTCGTGAATTGAACAAATACATTAAATCAAGTAATTTGATTGGTTGGTGATTAGCAATGGGTGTGGCTAACTAAATTTATTCAGCGGGATAATGGTTTCTGATGAATGGAATCTTCCACCCATCAGAATTGGACAGTTTCAGATGCAATATTTGGGATGTCAGGTCTTTTCAAATTTTGTTGCAATGAAGACTCTGATCAGACGCCACATTTGCCAGTGTTCAATTTTTGGGGTGCTATATATATGTCCATATAATGGTAAAAGCAAATGCAATCTCAAAAGCTTAATGGTACATGCGGGTCCTTTAATTTCATTGCGGTTTGTTAAGTTTAAATTTGCGCCCGGTTAAATACATCACGAAAATACGCCTATATAAGTTTGACCCCTGTAAACTCCACTTTTATATAGTAAAACTGGGGTTTGCAGGGGTATACATTATTTTTCTTATTTCTGCTAAAAAAATTGTGGGTACTCGTAAGAACCGCCTCGATGAGGCGGTTCTAACGAGTTCCCAGAATCTATATTTTGAGTATAAATAAGAAAAGTATCACAATTCTTCATCTTAAAATTTTCATTTTTTTCGGCGATAAAGTTTACAATGTATTTGTATAGGCGTGTTTTCGTAATGAAAATAATTTGCAGATAAGGTGGTATCCACATGTTATTATTCTTATTTCGGCACGAAAACGTATGTTTTGGGAATAATCATTAGAAGCGCCTCACCGAGGCGCTTCTAATGAGTACCCAAAACATATGTTTTTGTGCAGAAACACGTAAAATATTAGTGTTTTCGTGCAGAAACAAAAATATTAGTACTTAAGCACCTTATCTGGCGCTTTGGATCTTTGTTTTGATTTGTTTGATTTGAGGTTTAACGTCCCCGTCAACACTGTAAAGGTTATTTTGGTGACGCTGCTTCCAATTTTGTGGGACTTTTACCCGACACTGAAATGAAATGACATCTCAAGTCCTGCCGCCCAATGAAACCAATACGGTTTATAAGCATGGACGGTGAGACTCGCACCGCTTTGCCTGGGCAGGCTTAGATCCTCTAAGCGGTTAACCAGTACACGTGTCCGGGTCGGTTTCAGCTCTGCGTGGAAGCATCATGCAGCCTATATATTTCTTCAAGCTCCTATGGGCCGGGCCATTGATGCTTTTAACCTAGTTATTTGAATGTTTTCAGGTAATACAGTTAAAATTATGCCGCTTTAATATATATTTTTTTTTTCTATCAAATTTGGACAAAATAAAAGTTTTAGCGACCAATCGACGCATACCCGTTTTCGGTATGTTAGTGGAAGCACGGTAATTCATTACGATAACACACCCGTGCGAGATAGTGCATTTTTCATATCTCCAAAATGGCTACTTTTCTGAAGAAAATACATAATATCTTTCTTATTTATACAGAAAAAATAGGTTTTTGGTGCATTGAGGCGGTTCTAACGAGTACCCATAACCTATGTCTTAGACAGAAATAAGTAAAATAATGTATACCCCCGTAAAGCCCAGTTTTCTCTATATAAACTGGTGTTTAGGGTGATGTTCATTTCACGGACTTGTTCACGTGAGGTTTTTTAGGCCTTAAAAATCCAGGAAAACCTTCATACATATCAATATTCACATTGGCCCTACCATACTATGAAGTAAATCTGTGGCAATCTCCAGACACTGAAATCAGTTCTAGACATTATAGGGTCGTTAATAAAATATATCTCAGATCTTGGAATTCCCAGAAAATTCATTTTTGTCTATCAACCAATCAAATTACATAATGTAATTTATTTCTACAAAGCCATAAACTTTATGTCAAACAGTATAGATCCTGATCAGATGGCTTCTTCAGACACTGTTTCCAAAGATAGGGGTTGTCGTGAACAGCATGATAAGAGTTAGAAATAAAGTCAATCCTTATGTTTATTCTAAGCAGACACACAACGTTGACTCAACGTTGAAAGAACGTCGTTTCTACGTTGAGTGAACTTTAAATGCCTTTCGTGAATAACATAAACGGTTTTTTCACGTAGCACGAATCATCTACATGTACGAGCCGCGATGCGTACAATTGGGTCTTCGGAATCCGCTGGCCTCGGTTTCTCAGTCGGATGCGCCTCTGACGTTTGATCTGTAGGTCGTTGGTTCGAATTCTGCCGTGTCGGCAACATTTATATGTATCATGAAATCTTATCTACGATCACCCCGAGTCTCCTTTCTGCTGATTCAAGAAGGGCAGCTGTCAGTTTCTGGTAAACGTATGTGCAATGTACACGATAAACCTGCCCAGGAAATGTGCACTTCGATAAACTGACGACCTCATATGATCTTTTAGTGTTCACTGGGACGTTAAACTCCTAACAAACAATCAAATAAACAAATGAACAAGTAAAAAACATCGTACAACAGAAGACATAACTGTTTGTGCTATCTTTGTTTGTTAAAATTAGATACCACTTAAGTCGCAAACATGCGGACAGCGAATGATTTGATCAGGCTGCGCGTCTGATCAGATCCTTTGGAGACCGCACATCGTTTAACTCTTATCAGTCCCTACCTTTGTCAAACAGTGTTGATCCAGATCAGATGGCTTCTGAAGAAGCCATCTGATCAGGATCTTCACTGTTTGTCATTCAGTTTGCAAATTCGAAAGAATCATTATATCACATAATCCATTTGGTAGATAGTCAGAAATGGGCGTGACGCGGCATATTTATAATCCATAATGCAATAAATACGGAACCCGGGAAGGGACATGATTTTTTTTAACGGGGGTAGCCCCTATGTGCCCTTGGCGCCCGGTTACCTTAAAAACATCCGTCAGTCAGGACATGATTTTTAAAAAAAGTGGAGCACAGTGGTGCAGTGGTTAAGCATCGGATTTGTGATCGAGAGGTAGCCGGTTCGATCCTCGCAAGCGCCATGTGTTGTTTCCTTGAGCAAGAGACTTTATCCACATTCCTTAGTACTGGTTTCTACCCAGGAAAAGAGGGCCACATGGTAGATTAGAACTAGTACTAAATGTGTTACCCTCTATAAAGAAGGTCGATTATTATTATAATAATAATAATTATTATTATTATTATTATTATCATTATTATTTAATATGTTGTGCGAACAAGATATTATCCTGTTCGGAATACATATTATCTTGTCCGCACAAGATATTAACTTGTGCGGACAACATAATTTATCTTGTGCGGGCAACATATTATCTTGTGCGGACAAGATATTATCCTGTTCGGAATACATATTATCTTGTCCGCACAAGATATTATTTTGTGCGGACAACATAATTTATCTTGTGCGGGCAACATATTATCTTGTGCGGACAAGATAATATCTTGTTCGCACAACTTAATATCTTGTGCGCACAAGATATTATCTTGTTCGCACGAGATATTATCTTGTTCACACAAGATAGTATCTTGTTTGCACAACATAGGTTTTGGGAAGCTGTGCACACAAGATATTATGTTGTCCGCACACGATACTATCTTGTCCGCACAAGATAATATATGTTGTCCGCACATGATAATGTCTTGTGCAGACGGTTAATATGTTTTCCGAACAAGATAATATCTTGCACAACTTATAACAAGAAATATCTTTAAAAAAGATATGCGGCGTAGATTTAATTGGAAGGTTGTTTAGAAACCAGTGCTTCAGCTGAAGTGCACGACCCGCCGGATGCTTTTAGCTTGATGAGTGTTACCATATATGGGTATGGCGGCCATTTTGGTCATGTGACCTGGACCTAAAACGGTTCCCCCAATAAATGCGCCTTATCGTAAGGAGCAAAAATATATCTAATACTTTAGTACTGCATTCTGAATCGTTTGCAGGATAAAATGAATTCTCACTTTTCCAATACAAAAGCATATGTGTCAAAGTTTGACCTAGGCACAAAGAAGGTCAAGGTCAACCCAGGGTCACCATTTTAGCAATTTATGATGGGCCTACGTCTCAGATGTTATTTATCAAGTTTCGTGGAAATCTGCCAAGTGGTTCTGGAGAAGACTATTTTGAAGAGTTTTTACCATATATGGCTTGGCGGCAATTTTGGTCATGTGACCTGGACCCCATGAGCAAATTTTGGTTTCCTCCATCCCATAGAGGCTTCATATGAAATTTGACCTTAATCGGCCCAACGGTTTCCGAGGAGAAGCAGTTCGAAAATTTTCACATTTTTCGCCTCGGCGAGGCTATACTAAATGGAATGTAATATTTCGCAAGTTCGTTGGTTAGACCTCATTGATACTATCAGTATGCCAAAAATTGTTTAAATATTCCAAGCGGTTAAGTCACTATCACCAATTTTCACAAACGGGTTACGGACGGACAGACAGACAGACCATATATGGCTTGGCGGCCATTTGGGTCATGTGACCTGGACCCCATGAGCAAATTTTGGTTTCCCCCATCCCATAGAGGCTCCATATGAAATTTGACTTCAATCGGCCCAACGGTTTCCGAGGAGAAGCAGTTCGAAAATTTTCACATTTTTTCGCCTCGGCGAGCCTATACTAAATGGAATATAATATTTCGTAAGTTCATTGGTTAGATCTCATTGGCATCTATCAGTATGCCAAAAATGGTTTAAATATTCCAAGCGGTTAAGTCACTATCACCAATTTTCACAAACGGGTTTCGGACGGACAGACAGACTGACAGAATGACACGGTGCTTAGAAAATCAACCGACTTCAGTCGGTCGCTTTTTCTGCGGGTCGTGCAATATGAGCTACAATAGTGACAGCAACAATTGTCTAGCTATGAACTGGTTTACTGTATTCAAACAATTCAGATGTCACGCGAGGAAAAATAGCTTTGCAGAGGGCGGTGTCCCGCCTGTTTGAGCTAAGGTCAAGGTAAAAGGTCAAGGTTAAAAACATGACCTCATTTCAAGAGCATATGATCTCAAGTATATGCACAACAAATAAGAAAACGTTATCATTTACTGTTTTTGAACACAAATTCTAGGGTTAACATTTCGGGTTGTCGCTATGGTGAGCGTAAACTAATAGGCGGACGAACAAACGGACGAGCAGACAAACGGACGGAAACTTGATCTTATGTGCACCTAATTAAAACTCAAATTACACTTATTCCTTTTCAGAATTTATATAACATTAATGATATTCGAAAATGTCCATTTTGTGTTAAAATGGAGGACATAAAGTATGCTGAAGACAAATGATACACTGAAACTTTTATTTAGCATATATTGTAAATTAAACATCTGTCAATTTGTAATGCGATTATTACATGTTTTTGTCATGCTATATCTCTTTATTGGTTTCATTGGGCAACAGGGCTTGGGTGTCATTTCATCTCAATGTCGGGTAAAAGTCCCACAAACTTGGAAGCAACGTCTCCAAAATGACCTACACAGTGTTGATGGGGACGTTAAACCTCAAATCAAACAAACAATTCCTTTCGCAGAAAATTCTTCCTTTCGCGAAAGGAACCTTCCTTTCGCGAAATGGTTCCTTTCGCTATATAGACCAACCACGTGAAATTAGGTCAAAATAGCTATTCACCGCAGCAGTTACAGAATTCACTAGAAACACAATTATACATATGACGTATGGTCATCAAAGGACAAGACGGTGAGCAAGTCGAAACTGTATATATTTTTCATTCATGTCTCACATAAAAACGAAACATTTCCTAGGTTAAAACTTCAGTAAACTGTCGTACTTTTGAGTAGATTTATTTATGCAAATCATTGACCAATGAAATGGTCATCTCCTTGGACATGTGGTTTTACTGACCAATGGAATAACGAAAAATGTAGGACAAAAGCAAAACCAGAACGGCTACGCCGAAAAAAAAAAAAAAACCATGTCCCTTCACGGGTTCCGTGATTAAATAAATCATACTACATTCAAACTACACTACCTCAAATATCGACATTTATTCATAAAGTGAGACCGACAGTTATATTGGGAATGGCTTAAGAATATATTTTCAATTTTCGATAAATATAGGAATGTTGTGTGGACTCATTAGTTTTTTTTTTTTTTTTTGGAGATTTAACGTCCCCGTCAACACTGTAAAGGTCATTGAGGAGACGTTGCTTCCAATTTTGTGCATGGGACTTTTACCCGACATTGAGATGAAATTACATCTCAAGCTCTGTCGCGCAATGAAACCAATAGGGGTTTTAAGCATGGACGGGCCGACTCACACCGCTTTGCCTGGCCCCTTAGATCCTCTAAGCGGTTTACCAGTACTCCTGTGCGAATCGGTTTCAGCTCTGCGTGGAAGCATCATGCAGCTCATATATTTCTTCAAGCCCCGATGGGTGGGGACCGTTGGACTCATTAGAATCGCCTCGGTGAGGCGAGTCTAATGAGTTCACACAAAATAACCTTTTCAAGAACAAAAAAAAAAAAAAAAAAAAAAATCGCCCATTTATCCTTCATATATGAATAGCTGGAATTATTGGGAATAATTCTTTCGAAACCCAAGAACGAGTTCTAATTAGCCAAGGTTACCGAGCCTTCCGTTGGAGTAATAGACTTTCGGATGAGTCTTTAAACCGAGGTCCCGCCTCCGTATGACCTTAGCTGTTGGTGGGACGTAAAACTAAAACTCACTCACTCACTCCGTTGGAGTAATCAAAGTTTTACTGTATAAGACAAGTGCATCTTATAAAGACGCAGACCCTCTACGATTCCATCAAGTATTCTCTCATAAGTGTCGTGTATCTCGCTATACATCACGAAAATACGCATATATAGTTTTGACCCCATAGAACCTCTCTTTTAGAGCGCTGTGGTGCAGTCGTAAAGCAACGGATTTGAGATCGAGAGGCAGCCAGTTCGATCCCCGAAGCGCCAAGTGTTGTTTCCTTGAGCAAGAGACTTTACCCACATTGCTTAGTACTGGTTCCTACCCAGGAAAAGAGGGCCACATGGAAGATTAGTACTAGCACTAAATGTGTTACCCTCTATAAATAAGGTCGATTATTATTATTATTATTTTTTATTATTATTTATTTATTTATTTATTTATTTATTTATAAAGTAAAACTGGGGTTTACAAGAATAAACCTTATCTTTCATATTTCTGCTCTACAATATACATTTAGAGTACTCGTTAGAACCGCCTCGGTGAGGCGGTTTTAACGAGCACCCACAATCTATATTTTGAGCAGAAATAAGAAAAAATACCACATTTTGTCAGCTTGAAATTTTCCTTTTTTTCGGCGGTCAAGTTTTCAATGTATTTGTATAGGCGTGCTTTGTGGCTGAGACGTCTCCTGCAATATGCGAAGCTCGTGTTCAGGTCGAGCAGATTCGCACGCTGGTCTGAATTTAGGTTGAACACAACCCAGCAGGCAAATGACGTAATTATGACGTCATTTCAACGTCGGTTCAACGTCATGGCGTTTATGCAACGTCACATCTACGTCGGTGCAACGTCCTAACGTCCTGACGTTGCACCGACGTTGATTTGACGCGGCCTTAGCGACGTGTGCCTGCATGGAAATGTCTTAAAGAAGGTATTCAAGTGCATCATCTCAAAGTTGCATTTATAGCTTCGAATTAAACCATGTATCAAATGAGCCCCGCCAAGCGAATTTGTGTCTTCGAGCATTCCGTCATGACAAATTTTAACTGCGCATGTCCAGCCATTCAGAGGGGCCAGCGATATGGCTTTCTGCCTGAAGGTTCCCCTTGATTCATTGCTTGTATGAGCGAGCAGCGAAGGTTCTGGCGAGACTGCGCGGATGCGCAGGCTCGCCTGAACCTTCGCTGCTCGCATAGGCGATAGTACCAAAATCGCTTGACGGGCCCAAATTATGATTGTCTTGAGTTAAGTAGGCCACTTCCTTGAAAATGATGTTACTTCTTAGAACTGATGAATAAGACGAGTGAAAACAATTGAGAGAGAGAGAGAGAGAGAGAGTTAGAGAGAGAGAGAGAGAGAGAGAGAGAGGAGAGAGAGAGAGAGAGAGAGAGAGAGAGAGAGAGAGAGAGAGATTTTTTTTGTTTGATTTGAGGTTTAACGTCCCCGTCAACACTGTAAAGGTCATTTTGGAGGCGTTGCTTCCAATTTTGAAGGACTTTTACCCGACATTGAGATGAAATGACATCTCAAGCCCTGTCGCCCAATGAAACCAATAGGGTTTATTAGTATGGACGGTCCGCCTCGCACCGCGGTTCCTGGACATGCTTATAGAGAGAGAGAGAAGAGAGAGAGAGAGAGAGAGAGAGAGAGAGAGAGAGAGAGAGAGAGAGAGAGAGAGAGAGAGAGAGAGAGAGAGAGAGAGAGAGAGAGTTTCAGAATATAGTTTAAAGGGCCCAGAAAATTTTTGAAGCTAGGATAAAAGCAAACTCGAAAATATTCACCCTCGTTCTTGATCAGAATCTACTCCTAAAGAAAAGAATTTGTCTCCATTTGTTTCTAGTAAGGGAGGTTACTGTTTAGAAGGGAGGTACCTCCCTTACAGATACAATGTACGTAGCGTTCATCTTGAAATAAATAAGTAAATAAATAAATTAATATTAAATTGATTGATTAATAAATTTATTAATTAATTATTAAAATGTTGCATATGTTTTATATATTAATGTTAATATTAATATAAAATAAGTTAAATGAATAAATCAATAAATTTTAAGCATAAACATACCTGTAGCCCCTGTTTTTGGCACCTCGTACATATGCAGAAACGCATACAAGAAAGGCTCTCTCACAAAACTGCCGTCAATGTGCCACCCAGATCGCCCGGCGTTCGTGCAACCCTCTGCTGGATCATTCGAAATCCTGTGGACGCTTGGATGAGGACATTTTGGATGTGCAAAGAGTGGGTCCCCGACAAACACCGTCCGTCCATTTCGCCGAACCACTGACTGATCTCAACCTGTTTGGGCCCGCTCACTTTGCCTTGATTTTTGAAAATCAAGAGCCTGTGTTCGTGGACAAGCTGCTTAATTCTATCTTTCACTGCAGGCGACACACTGCCATTGTCGCACAGCATAAGACCGCGGACCTCAGCGCCCAGTTTAGCTTTTGTCACCTCCATGCCTTCAGAAGTTGTAGAAAGCTTCTTAATTTATATCAACAACGTGCTTATGCTGATTGCAAGTGAATGAATGCTTGCGGGAAGACTGCGCCCTCCTTATATAGCTGAAAATCTGCTGACTTCCTTGAAATGTTTGTCATAAGAGGTTCACCAAAAAATCTACTGCGCATGTTCGGATTTTTAACTTTCGTTTTCACTCGCAAGTTACTGACACTCCCAGAACCGGGAATCAGATAATTTGTCAGATTGCTCTTTGGCAGCGTGTTTGGGATTCCTACACACCCTGGACTGGTTTTCTACTTCTTCATCGCTAACCATCCTTGTTTTGGTTTTGTTTCTATTGGAGTTTAACGGCCCAGTGATCACGTGAACAAGTCCGTGACATGAACACCGCCTAAACCCCAGTTTATATAGAGAAAACTGGGGTGCACGGGGGTATACATTATTTTCCTTATTGTTGATCCAAGACATAGGTTGTGGGTACTCGTTAGAACCGCCTCAATGAGGCGGTTCTAACGAGTACCCGCAACCTATGTTTGCTGTATAAATAAGAAAAATATCACAGCTTTTCGTCAGAAAAGTAGCCATTTTGGAGATGTAAAAATTGCACTATATCGCACGGGTGTGTTATCGTAACATTATTTTGGGGTTTCAAGGGGAAACAAATTCTTGTAATGAGCACACCTCTAAACTCCAACGTATATAGAGAAAACCGGTGTTTATATTTTCGAATTGATCTTCCAATACCTAGGTTGTGGGTACTCGTCAGAACCGCCTCAATGAGCGCCCACAACCTTTGTTTGGAGTATAAATTAGAAAACATTCACAAAATTAATCTTTATCAGAAAATTAAATATTATTGAGGTATGACTGGTTTTTGTTGTATTTTTTTTTTTTTTTTTTGTCTGAATTGTCCCCGTCCACACTATTCAGATCATTTTGGAGACGTTGCTTCCAATTTTGTGGGACTTTTACCCGACATGAGATGAAATGACATCTCAAGCCCTGTCACCCAATGAAACCAATAGGGTTTTTAAGCACGGACGGTCTGACCGCACCGCTTTGCCTGGACAGGCTTCGATCCTTTAAGCAGTTTACCAGTACTCGTGTGCGGTCGGATTTTAGCTCTGCATGGAAGCATCGTGCAGCCCATTTATTTCTTCAAGGTCCGATGGGCGGGGGCCGTTGGGCCGCTCGGTATGACGTTCATAGTGTAAACTGGGTCATTAAATTCCTAACAAAAAGAATATAAGAATCTTATATGGGTGTGAGGGGTGGATGGAAAAATCCGCCGGAACGAGTGATGCAGGACAATAATCCGTAGGGACGAATTTTTCTATCCACCCCTCACACCCATGTTAGATTCTTTTTCTTGCATACCGTTCATATCTGAGCGTGGATTTTAATAATACAGTCAATTCGGTTGCCGACGTCCGCCATATCGGCCCCGCCCTTCGGAGCTTGAAGAAATAGATGGGTTGCACGCTGCTTCAACGCAAAGGTGAAACCGACCCGCACATGAGTACTGGTAACCGCTTAGAGGATCTAATCCTGGCCAGGCAAAGCTACGCAAGTCGGACCGTCCATGCTTATAAACCCTACTAGTTTCATTGGGCGGCAGGGCTTGAGATGTCATTTCATCTTAATGTCGAGTAAAAGTCCAACAAAATTGGAAGCAACGTCTCCTATACAATGTTGACGGGGACGCATATCAAACAAAAAAGACGTCCGCCATATTGGAATGACAATGGCGTGATGTTTAGTGTCGTTACGTGCTGTGACGTCAACCTTAACGACGGCGCATATGAGGTCGTATTCAACTAGTGCATTTATCAACCACGCGAGAACATTCGATTTTTGGTAAGAACACCAGGGTTAGAACAGAATTTCTATCCCAGGCTAAAATCACGGATATCCTTATCTGGTGTGCAAGTAACATATATCTTCCTTAACCTAACCTAGATACTATATATAAAATAAATCTATAAATGCTTTTCTCTGTAAATCAGTCCTCTCGAATTTCCACGAAGTCGCGTTTAAGCAATTAAAAGCAATTAATCTAGCTCAGTAATAGTTAATTCCTAGCCCCAGATAAAAAGGGGGGATCCTCATATTGTTTCTGTTTTTTTTTTTTTTTTTTTTTTTTATACCGGAACCAGGCATTCTAGTAACCTAATAAAGGGGGTCTATAATCGGAAATGAGCAATAATACCTTACTGACCTACAATACGTCTTGCGACCGTTAAAAAAAACGGACCTACTTTTCAGATACTTAGTTTGCAAAATTTTGTAACCTTTTGTAAATTTTTTATACTCAGGAAAAACAACCAAATTCTTGCTATATATTTTTTAATAGATTTTCTGAAATTTCAGCTAGATTCTTACCTTCTCGGACTTTCCTAGTTTGAAATGTCCGTTGGAATAATTGCGTCTAAACCTCGAATATAATTTCCAAAGCTAAATGCAAATTTTCATACAGAACGAAAAGCGCTGAGAAACTTTTATTCGATGGTTTATTTTGTTTCAGACGTCTCTGTGGCGCGGTGACGTCAGAAACTTTGCACTTCTTGATGTCACGCTATGTTACGTGTGCGAGCCATTTAACATGGCTAACTTTCTACTGTCTTTTTTTTTTTGTTGTTGTTATATTTGCTAAATTGTTGCAAAACCCATTGACTTTTTTTATTGCCGGGTATAAACTAAATACATGATTAATGTCTTTAATAATAAAATATAATCGGTTCGCCGCGACAATATTATAAAGGGGCTCGCTGAAATTTGTCCAAGGCTCACCGATTATATCTTATTATTAAATACACTAACGATGTATTTACTATTATATGGTCGATCGTTTGTTAATCGACCCAAAGCTACTAATGAACATGCGTCGCATTGCTATTTACCACGTGACTTTTGCTGCCCAATTAAGTTAAACAGCGTAAAATCGCATTTGTATGACATTCAGGTAACGATTATTTATAGCGCAATATTATTGTCACTGTCACGTCATAGAGATGTGTAAAGAGAGTTATCTGTAAAACCGGGACTGGGTTTATTTGCTGGGACATTGGCTAACAGTGAAGCCCAATGATCAGACGCCGCCGTTGGGCTTCACTGTTTGCTTAAAGAACAGGAATGTAAAGCCCAGTCTACACGATAGAACAGGAGGACGCGGGTTCGATACCTGCCGGGGTCAGCAACATTCTTTCGTGGAGATTGATCATGAAATCATTTCTACGGTCATTCTGTCCCTTCCGGCGATTCCAGAAGGGCAGTTGTCAGTTTCTGGCGATAGAATGTGCACTGTACTGGTTAACCGCTTACGTATAAGCCTGCCCACGAAAAGTGTGTATAGGTAAACTGACCGGATCACAAATTGCCTAAAATTATGTTGAATGGGTCGTTTAACCGCTAAACAAACAAACGGACAAACACGATAGAACAAATGTGTATAACTTGATATAGACAACTTTTGTTTCATGAAACTCTCAGCTTGTTTGTTTGTTTGATTTGAGGTTTAACGTCCCCGTCAGCACTGTATACCGGTAGGTCATTTTGGAGACGTTGCTTCCAATTTTGTGGGACTTTTACCCGACATTGAGATGAAATGACATCTCAAGCCATGTCGACCAATGAAACCAATAGGGTTTATAAGCATGGACGATCCGACTCGCACCGCTTTGCCTAGGCAGGCTTAGATCCTCTGAGCGGTTTACCAGTACTCGTTTGCGGCCGGTTGCAGCTCTGCGTGGAAGCATCATGCAGCCCATCTATTTCTTCAAGCCCCGATGGGCGGGGGCTAAACTCTCAGCTTGATAGATACAACATGAGTATCTTTATCATAAATTCCACTTATTATCCTGCCAAACTTCCAAAATTTAGACCGCCGATGCAGATGAAAGAATTATTAACACATGTCCTGCTGAATAAATTAATATTGCCACAAACGATTCTGAATATCTACCAATCAAAATAGAGTAAAATTCCTATATTAAGACCAACTTTGTGACTGTTCAAAAGTGGTCTTCAAGACCACTTTTGAACAGTCACAAAGTTGTCTCTTATGAGGAGACACTGGGTGTTTTTTTTTTTTTTTTTTTTTTTTTTTTGTTTTTTTTTTAGTTTGTTCGATTTGATGGTTAACGTCCCCGTTAACACTGAAAAGGTCATTTTGGAGACGTTGCTTCCAATTTCGTGGGACTTTTACCCGACATTGGGCTCAATGAAATGACATCTCAAGCCTTGTCGCCCAATAAAACCAATAGGGTTTTATAAGTATGGACGGTCCGACGTTCGCACTGCTTGGCCTGGACAGGCTTATATCCTCTCAGCGGTTTACCAGTATTCGTGTAGGGGTCGATTTCAGCTCTGTGTGGAAGCATCATGCAGCCCATCTATTTCTTCAAGCCCCGATGGGCGGGTCCGCGACACTGGGTGTAGAAAACACAAAGAAAGAATGACTGAAACTTTAAAAGCAGATTTAGTCTTTAACCCATATATGCCTAGTGGCCTTTTTTTGGGACGTTGGCAAACAGTGTAGACCCAGATCAGACGCCGCATAACGCGGCGTCTGATCTGGGTCTACACTGTTTGCTCAAAGAACATACATTTTTGTACAACTTACATTAAACAAAACAAATCTGACACCCCTATAATTGAAAATGGACAACTCCAAATTTATAAGATGGAAGATTCCATTGTCATATATGGGTTAAGTTTATATGGTCTTAATAGCGGCATTTTACTATATTTGATATAATGTATTCATTCAATTTACAAGCTAAATGGCAAATACTGTAGATCTTGATCAGAGAAGCCATCTGATCTGGATCTACACTGTTTGCAAAAGTAGTCATAGTCGTGTTCAACAGGATAAAGGTTAGCAAGGTCAGTGAATTGTTGTAATTTGTGGCATACATCTTTCTTTGAAAATTCAGAATGACCTATATACACTACTCACATTTTCAACATGCGTCACTGCATCCGCCCATTTGGGTCGGGAGAAATAGATGGGCTGCATGATGCTTCCACGATGAAACCGAGTACTGGTAAACCGCCTAGAGGATCTACGCCTGCCAAGGCAAAGCGGTGCAAGTCGGACCGTCCAATAATATCCAATCCTGTTGGTTTCATTGAGCGACAGGGCTTGAGATATCATTTCATCTCAGTGTCGGGTACAAGTCCCAAAAAATTGGAAGCAACGTTTCCAAAATGACCTTTACAGTGTCTATCTATCTATCTATCTATCTATCTATCTATCTATCTATCTATCTATCTATCTATCTGTCTATCTGTCTGTCTGTCTGTCTGTCTGTCTGCCTGCCTGCCTGCCTGCCTGCCTGCCTGCCTGTCTGTCTGTCTGTCTGTCTGTCTGTCTGTCTATCTATCTATTATCTATCTATTTATCTCTCTATCTATCTATCTATCTTGTTTGTTTGATTTTATGTTTAACGTCCCCGTCAACATTGTATAGGTCATTTTTGGGGCGTTGCTTCCAATTTTGTGGGACTTTTACCCGACATTGGGCTCAATTAAATGACAGCTCAAGCACTGTCGCCCAATGAAACCAATAGGGTTTATAAACATGGACGGTCCGACTCGTACTGCCTTGCCTGGACAGGCTGAGATCCTCTAAGCGGTTTACCAGTACTCCTGTTAGGTCGATTTCAGCTCTGCGTGGAAGCATCATGCAGCCCATCTATTTTAGGCGATCTATCTATCTGTCTGTCTGTCTGTCTGTCTGTCTATACATAATCTTTTTCATAATAACAACAATGGTAAAGTTTTTTTATAATTCGATATTGACAATATTACAATTACAAGTCCATGAAATCCAATTAAACCCCATTTTATATAGTGACTAGTGGGGTTGCTAATGATTCTTTTATTTAGAGCTCAACATGATTGGTCTCGTCAAGTCGATTGTTATAACTCCAATGCAGAACTTCATCATTACGATAACTCACCCGTGCGGCTTAGTGCATTTTTCACATCTCTAAAATGGCTACTTTTCTGATGAATATCCTTGATATTTTTGTAATAAACGTTCAAAACATAGGTTGAGGGTGCTCGTTAGAACCGCCTCATTGAGGCGGTTCTAACGAGTACCCACAACCTTTGTCTTGGAGCAGAAATAAGGAAAATAATGTTTACCCCCCTAAACCCCAGATTTCTCTGTATAAAGTGGGGTTTAGGGGGGTCTTTATTTCACGGATTTGTTCACGTGATGATGATGATGACGACGATGATGACGTCGATGGTGATGATGTTCATGGTCATATTTCATTTAAAATGGTAATTAAGAAATAATCTCCACGTACCGTGTGTTATCGTGATTAACACACGGTGTTGGAGGGCAGATTGCGAAATATTAATTCACGACGGCGAAGCCGGAGTGAATTAATATTCGCATCTGCCCGACAACACCGTGTGTTAATTACGATAACACACCGGGTGCGTGGAAATTATTTCGATTCTAACATGATGCTAAACTGAAATACAGTAGTAACAAAGCGTTATCTTGGGGACTATTTTGCAGCGGATGTTGACAGAAGGAAATGTTTACATGCAACGTCACGATGACGCCAAATTGCACGCACCACGTTGACGACGTGAATAATCGCATATTTGCAAACGCTGACGTTTCCACTGGGTTCAATGGGAAAAACGTTAACGTCATGTTAGAATTTGCGATAATTCGATAATTATGATCTGCTTCTTACCGAAAACGTTTGTTACTTTGAGCATCCCGTTAAAACTCCATGTTATGAACACCGCGAATCTAACGAGTGCCCATAGCCTATTTTTACAGTTTTAACAAGAAAAACATAACATATTTTCCTCAGAAAAAAATATGGCTTCTTCAGAAACCATCTGATCTGGATCTACTTTGTTTAAAAGATAAGCCATTTCTGGGCTCTGCAGGACAAGGGTTAAAATAAGAAATCTGAAGGTCCCCTGACCGTTTATTTGATTGCAAATATCAACTCTGATGTAATACGCTGTAACATAGTCAGAAAATCCTGTCTTTCCATACAAAATCCTAAGTGACCGAATGTGACCTTGACTAGCAAAGGTCAAGTGCAACCAAACGTCGTGATTTGAACAAACTTGATATTCCCCAATATTGTTTGCGAAGTTTCAAGGTCATCGGTCGTTTGGTTCCTCAAAAAGCGATTTTTAAAGGTCTTTACCATGGTGGACATTTTGGTAATGCGACCCAGACATAAAGAACAGGTGACTGGTGTTTGTTCCCCCGCCCCGTGGAGGCTTCACGTGTAATTTGGTTCCAACTGGCCTTGTAGTTGCAAAGGTGATGTCGTTTGGAATTGTTTGGATGGGATCCCGTAAAGTTAACTTTAACCCACGAGTAATTTTTACTGACCATTCCAAGTCGGTGCTTTTTCTGTGGATCCTTCATGTTTTGTGTTGGTGGTTCTGATTCTTTCCCTAATCATCACGAAAACACGCCTATATAATTTTGAACCCCTTGAACCCCACTTTTATATAGTAAAACTGGGGTTTACAGGGGTATACCTTATTTTTCTTATTTCTGCTCTATAATATAGATTGTAGGTACTCGTTAGAACCGCCTCGATGAGGCGGTTCTAACAAGTACCCACAATCTATACTTTGAGCAGAAATAGGAAAAATATCGCAGTTTTTCTTCTTTAAATTTAAACCACTGAACAGATTTTGACCAAACTTAGCAGAAATGATCTTTGGGTGGTCCTCTCTCAAAGTTGTTCAAAGAATTTCATTCCATGCAGAACTCTGGTTGCCATGGCAACGAAAAGGGAAAAACAAGAAACAAACCTTTAAAAATTTTCTTCTCTGAAACCAGAAGGCCTAGGTCTTTGATATTTGGTATGAAGCTTCATCTAGTGGACCTCTACCAAGATTGTTCAAATTATAGCCCTGGGGCCAAAAATGCCCCCGCGCCGGGGTCAATGGTTTCACATAGGCTTATATAGGGAAAAACCTTTAAAACTCTTCTTGTCTGAAACCAGAAAACCCAGGTCTTTGATATTTGGTATGAAGCTTGGTCTAGTGGACCTCTACCAAGATTGTTCAATTTAAATCCCTGGACCAAAAACGGCCCCGCCCCGGGGCCCACTGGTTTTATAAAGGCTTATATAGCGAAAACATATAAAAAATCTTCTTATCTGAGACCAGAAGGCCCAGGCCTTGATATTTGGATTGAAGCTTCATCTAGTGAACCTCTACCAAGATTGTTCAAATACTAGCCCTTGGACCAAAAAAAAAACGCCCCTGCGCTGGGACCTACTGGTTTCAAATAGGCTTACATAGGGAAAACCTTTAAAAATCTTCTTTTCGAAAACCAGAAGGCCCAGGTCTTTGATATTTGGTATGAAGCTTGATATAGTGGGCCTCTACCCAGATTGTCCAAATTATAGCCCTGGGGCCAAAACGACCCCGCCCCGGGGCCAACAGGTTTTACAAAGCCTTATATAGGGAAAACCTTTAAAACCAGAAGGTCCAGGTCTTTGATATTTGATATGAAGCTTCATCTAATGAATATATACCAAGATTGTTCAAATCATAGCTCTGGTGCCAATAATGCTCCCGCGCCGGGACCCACCGGTTTTACATAGGCTATTATAGGGAAAACCTTTAAAAATCTTCTTGTCATCTAGTGGACCTCTATCTAGATTGTTCAAATTATAGCCCTGGGGCCAAAAACGCCCCCTGCTCCGGGGCCCACAGGTTTTACATAGGGTTACATAGGGAAAACCTTTAAAAATCTTCTCGTCGGAGACCAGAAGGCCCAGGTCTTTGATATTTGGTATGAAGCTTCGTCTAATAGACCTCTACCTAGATTGTTCAAATTATAGCCCTGGGGCCAAACACGAACCCGCCCGGGGCCAACTGGTTTTACATAGCCTTATATAGGGAAAACATTTGAAAAATCTTCTTCTCTGAAACCAGAAGGCCCAGGTCTTGGATATTTGATATGAAGCTTCATCTCATGGACCTATACCACGATTGTTCAAACTATAGCCCTGGGGCCAAAAATGCCCTCGCACCAGGGCCCCCTGGTTTTACAAAGGCATTATAGGGAAACCTTTAAAAAAACTTCTTGTCTGAAACGAGAAGGCCCAGATCTTTGATATTTGGCATGAAGCTTCATCTAGTGGACCTTTACCAAGATTGTTCAAATTATGAGACCTGGGGCCAAAAAATGCCCCCGCACCAGGGCTCCCTGGTTTTACAGAGGCACTATAGGGAAACCTTAAAAAAAAACTCCTTTTCTGAAACCGGAATATCCAGGTCTTTGATATTTTGTATGAAGCTTGATCTAGTGGACCTCTACCATGATTGTTCAAATTATAGCCCTGAGGCCAAAAATTGCCAAGGTTGGGCCCCCTGGCTTTACATAGACTTTCATAGAGAAAACATTTGAAAATCTTTATGCCTAAACCCAAAAGGCCCAGGTCTTAGATATTTGGTATGAAGGTTCATCTGGTGGACCTCTACCACGATTGTTCAAATCATAGCCCGTGTGTGTGGGGGGGGGGGGTTGTCAAAATCAACCCACCACGGGGCCCACTGGTCTTTCATAGACTTATATAATTAAATTTTTAGAAATCTTCTTGTCTGAAACCAGAAGGCCCAGGACTTTGATATTTGTTATTAAGCTTCATTAAGTGGACCTCTACCAAAATTGTTCAATTTATGAACCTGAGATCAAAGATTGCCCTGCCCGGGTACCCGCATATAAATGCCTTAACTCAGGTGAGCGATATAGGACCATCAAGGTCCTCTTGTTTTCTAAGAGCCTTCTCATCAATTTCATATAATAGTTAAGTGTGATAAAATAAGGTACTTAAAACCCCTTAAATACGAGTGCTGCAAATTTCAAAATCAATATGACAAAAATATATTAATTTCCTTGTATTTGTATGAACTTTTGGCCGGGTCAGGTCATTGTGTCAGATTAAGTCATTGTACATGTAGGCGGGAAGCTAAAATAAATTATTTATTTGCAGATTTTATACAGAATGTAAACCGCTGAGAAATTTTTATTCGAGCGTCCATGTTTCCAACGTCTGCGTGGCGCGGTGACGTCAAAAATTTAGCACTATTTGACGCCACGTTAAACAACGTGTGCGCGCCATGGCACTGGATGTCGTTTAATATGCCGCGCTGTCTGCTGTCTTATTTGCTTAATTATTGCGAAATCCCTTGATTGTTTTGAGTTGCGGTATAAACTAAATACATGATTAGTGTCTTTAATAATATAATGTTATTAATCAAGTAATTTCGTATTGGCCCAGGTACAGGTCCGAGGTCTGCTGCATTGGCCCGAGGCCGAAGGCCGAGGACTGATGCAGCTGACCGAGGACCTGTAACTGGGTCAATGCGAAATTACTTGATCAATGACAATTTTATTAATTGACGCAATTAAAAAATCAGGATTATTGATTTTTTTACCTCACTTGACCTCAGTTAATATTGGTTGACCTGGTGTTAATACGGATGACCTCTGATCAATACTGTTCAGCCAATTAATAATAAAATATAATCGGTACGCCGCGACAATTTCATAGGGGCTCGCTAAAGCTCGCCCCTATAAAACTGTCTAAGGCTCACCGATTATATTTTACTATTAAAGACACTAACCATGTATTTACTATGTACATGATGTACATGCACTGCTTTGTTTTGTTTTATTGGACCCTTTAGGTCATTTTTGAGCCGGTCAGTTTACCTATCCACACTTTTCCTGGGCAGGCTTATACGTAAGCGGTACAGTGCACATTCTTTTGCCAGAAACTGACAACTGCCATTCTTGAGTCGGCGGAAGGGATAGAATGACCGTAGAAAAGATTTCATGATCAATCTCCACGAAAGAATGTTGCCGACCCCGGCAGGAGTCGAACCCGCGTCCTCCTGATCACCAGTCAGACGCACATCCGACTGAGCCACTGAGGCCGGCGAAAATGAACATGTACTGCTGGTTTTGTATTAAATGTCATGTTTGTTCGTTTGTTTGATTGTTTTGTTTAAGTCTTTTCTTTTTTTAGTTTTGGTGCTACGCCCTTTCAAGATTATTTCACTTATATCGAGTCGATCGTTATTCGGAAGTGGGTGAAAACCGGAGTATCCGGAGAAAAACACCTGGCAATCCGTTGCAGAACTTGACGTCTCACATTTGTCCCGAGCGAGACTCGAACCACAGCGACGACATACCTAATGATTAAGAGTCAGCGCTCTTACCCACTATGTCATGTTTCGTTACGATGGCACTCCCTAGCGACATAATGAATATCTCCAAAATGGCTACATGAGTGCTCATGTATTATTGAATTTATTAAACGAGTTGAGGAAAAGGGATAAAATGCGAGGCTTTGCCGAGCATTTTATCCCTTTTCTTCAACGAGTTTATTAAATTGTCGACATAGAGGATCTTACATGAGTGCTCATGTATTATTGAATTTATTAAACGAGTTGAGGAAAATGGATAAAATGCGAGGCTTTGCCGAGCATTTTATCCCTTTTCTTCAACGAGTTTAATAAATTATTGACATAGAGGATCTTACATGAGTGTTCATGTACTATTGAATTTATTAAACGAGTTGAGGAAAAGGGATAAAATGCGAGGCTTTGCCGAGCATTTTATCCCTATTCTTCAACGAGTTTAATAAATTGTCGACATAGAGGATCTTACATGAGTGCTCATGTATTATTGAATATATTAAACAAGTTGAGGAAAATGGATAAAATGCGAGGCTCTGCCGAGCATTTTATCCCTTTTCTTCAACGAGTCGACATAGAGGATCTTACATGAGCGCTCATGTATTATTGAATTTATTAAACGAGTTGAGGAAAATGGATAAAATGCGAGGCTTTGCCGAGCATTTTATCCCTATTCTTCAACGAGTTTAATAAATTGTCGACATAGAGGATCTTACATGAGTGCTCATGTATTATTGAATTTATTAAACGAGTTGAGGAAAAGGGATAAAATGCGAGGTTTTGAGGAGCATTTTATCCCTTTTCTTCAACGAGTTTAATAAATTATTGACATAGAGGAACTTACATGAGTGTTCATGTATTATTGAATTTATTAAACGAGTTGAGGAAAAGGGATA
Source organism: Lucinisca nassula (assembly GCA_963580285.1). Taxonomy (NCBI): domain Eukaryota; kingdom Metazoa; phylum Mollusca; class Bivalvia; order Lucinida; family Lucinidae; genus Lucinisca; species Lucinisca nassula. The sequence continues at coordinate 74,338,066 of OY757027.1, forward strand.
AAATGTGAGGCTTTGCCGAGCATTGTATCCATTTTCTTCAAAGATTCATATGATATTTATAATGCATTTTATTCACGTTTGTTTACGAAACAAAATATCAATATTCCGCCATTAGTAATCGCGACGACGTTAAGGACGTCGTACATGTAACGTTACGGGCCGTATCTACCTACTTTGCATATTTTATCCACTAGTGGATTATCGAAAATATTACATGGCGTTATTACACTCTCAGACGCGACGTCATATGATAAATATACTTTTCCTATGAAAATTTGTGATATTTCTCTTATACCTACTCCGAACATTGATTGCGGGTGAGGCGGTTCTAACAAGTACCTACAACCTGCGTTTTGTGCAGAAATAAGAAAAATAATGTATGCACCTGTAAATGCCAGTTTTCTGTATGTAAAGTGTGGTTTAGAGGGGCAGAACGCGGCATCTAATCAGGGTCTGCACTGTTTGCTTACAGTACAGGAAACTAAGGATTAAAGGAAATGTTAAGAGTCTTTTTTCCAACATACACTGAGAGACAATGGACCCACCAGTACTATCATCGTATACTGCTCCCGCCCATCGGGGCATGAAGAAATAGGTGGGCTGCAGAATAGAATATAATATATCATATGACGTCGCGTCTGAGAGTGGAATAACGCCATGTAATATTTTCGACAATCCACTAGTGGATTAAATATGCAAATTAGCTAGTTAGGTTCCGTAACGTTTCATGTACGACCTCCTTAACGACGTCGCGTTTACTAATGGCGGAATATTGGCGTTTTTTGTAAACAGTCGCGAATAAAATGCGCTTTATATGTCATATGATAAATAGAATCTTGCATTCGTGCTCATGTATTAATGAATTTATAAAACTCGTTGAGGAAAAGGAATAAAATGCTCGGCAAAGCCTCGCATTTTATCCCTTTTCCTCAACTCGTTAAATAAATTAATAATACTAATAATAATAATCGACCTTATTTATAGAGGGTAACACATTTAGTACAAGTACTAATCTTCCATGTGGCCCTCTTTTCCTGGGTAGGAACCAGTACTAAGCAATGTGGATAAAGTTTCTTGCTCAAGGAAACAACACTTGGTGCTTGCGAGGATCGAACCGGCTCCCTCTCGATCTCAAATCCGATGCTTTACCACTGCACCACAGCGCCTCTTTAATTCAATAATACATGATCACTCATGTAAGATCCTCTATTTATTTCCAATTTTGGGGCATGTCTAGCATACAACCAATGTAAAAAATCTGGCCTGATTAGAAAGAGGGTAATAAAAACACGTAAACAACAAACAACATTAACAACATATGAACATCATATGGATTCTAGAGTCTGTGTCAAATGCTGCACTTGCATTGTGCAAACAATTACTGATCGACCCATCATGGAGACTCCATGGTAGGCCAATCGGCAATAATGAATTTAGCTGTCCTTAAAAAATTATAAATTATTTACCTGCTACTATATGAGCCCCGCCAAGCGAATTTGGGTCTTCGAGCATTCCGTCATGACAAATTTTAACTGCGCATGCCCAGCCATTCAGAGGGGCCAGGGATATGGCTTTCTGTCTGAAGGTTCCTCTTGATTCACTGCTTGTATGAGCGAGCAGCGAAGGTTCTGGCGAGACTGCGCGGATGTGCAGGCTCGCCTGAACCTTCGCTGCTCGCATAGGCGATAAGTACCAAAATCGCTTGGCGGGGCCCATATATACTTAAATGAACCCATTTTGTACTGGAAACCCCAAAACGGGTAGTTGGCAAACAGTGCAGGCCCAGATCAGACGCCACAGAACGCGGCGTATAATCAGGGCCTACACGGTTTGCAAAACATTCAGCCATTTTTCAAATAGATTTTGAAGAAAACACATAGAGGATATTTGATTTTTTCAGTGTAAGATCGAATTTTATTTCATCGAATGAACACCAAAACTGTTATTTTCACGAGTGGCGTAGCCACGAGTGAAAATAGCAGTTTTGGTGTTCATGAGTGAAATAAAATTTGATCTTGCACTGAAAAAATCAAATTTTCTGTTTCTTACATGCTTCAAAAGGCAATATTTAGCGTCTTTAATGGTGTCGCTCACATTCGGAGAAAATTATCTATGTTCCTGTTCGTTTCGCGTCAATTTAGTGGTGTTCATCGTGTTTAGTGGGTATACTATTGGGTGTAAACTGAAAGTTTGCACCTGAAAAATGGCCTGGGATGGTATTATTATGAATGATTAATGAAATAATTGAGAGAGTAATTTTCCAAAGAATTTGCTGGCAAGTCTAACGTCGCGCGACAAAAGACGTGACTCAGCGTCATAAATGCCGTCAGTAACGTCCCCGTCACACATGAACGGGCTATGCGTCAATTAGAACACATTTCAGTATTGTTCAGTTATCTGACAAAGATAAAATTGAATTTAGAGTTAGATTTGAAGAAAAAAGTAGTCCCAAACAGTGAAAAATAAAAAAAAAATCGTATTTTCACTGTTTGAAACAGTGAAAATATCGATTTATATTTCACTGATAAATCTCTATCATTCATTGAAAAGCATGTAAGAAAACCTGCTGACACCCCTACATTGTGAAATGGACTCCTGCCATATATAAGGAGAAAGATCGTTTGGTACAAAAATGCTCAAACAAATGAAGCTTTCACGCAGAGCTGAAACTAACCGAACAATAGCACTGGTAAACCGCTTACAGGATCTAAGCATGCCCAGGAAAATCGGTTCGAGTCGGACCGACCGCCATTATAAACTACAGTAGAACTTCGATGGCTCGAACACCGATGGCTCGTTTACCATGGCTGAGTCGAACCCGTTCTTGAGTCCCTAGGGAAATTCTCTACATAAGAAATCGGGAGGGTAAGATTTATGATATTTTCGTGTTTTACCTTGCACATGTATGCTGTGTGTACTCATTAGAATCGCCTCGATGAGGCGATTCTAATGAGTACACACAGCATACATTTTTCAATACAGAACACCGAAAGATGTCCTAAAGTATCTCGTTATGCCTACTGGCAGTAGCCCTCAGTGGCTCGATCAAGCCCTGTCTCGACCATATTTTCATGGTCCCAAAGGTGTTCGAGCCATTGAAGTTCGACTGTATATACTTATATGAACCCATTTTGTACTGGAAACCCCAAAACGGGTAGTTGGCAAACAGTGCAGGCCCAGATCAGACGCCACAGAACGCGGCGTATAATCAGGGCCTACACGGTTTGCAAAACATTCAGCCATTTTTCAAATAGATTTTGAAGAAAACACATAGAGGATATTTGATTTTTTCAGTGTAAGATCGAATTTTATTTCATCGAATGAACACCAAAACTGTTATTTTCACGAGTGCTGTAGCCACGAGTGAAAATAGCAGTTTTGGTGTTCATGAGTGAAATAAAATTTGATCTTGCACTGAAAAAAATCAACTTTTCTGTTTCTTACATGCTTCAAAAGGCAATATTTAGCGTCTTTAATGGTGTCGCTCACATTCGGAGAAAATTATCTTTGTTCCTGTTCGTTTCGCGTCAATTTAGTGGTGTCCATCGTGTTTAGTGGGTATACTATTTGGTGTAAACTGAAAGTTTGCACCTGAGAAATGGCCTGGGATGGTATTATTATGAATGATTAATGAAATAATTGAGAGAGTAGTTTTCTTAAGAAGTTGCTGGCAAGTCTAACGTCGCGCGACAAAAGACGTGACGTCAGCGTCATAAATGACGTCAGTAACGTCCCCGTCACACATGAACGGGCTATGCGTCAATTAGAACACATTTCAGTAATGTTCAGTTATCTGACAAAGATAAAATTGAATTTAGAGTTAGATTTGAAGAAAAAAGTAGTCCCAAACAGTGAAAAATAAAAAATCGTATTTTCACTGTTTGAAACAGTGAAAATATCGATTTATATTTCACTGATAAATCTCTATAATTCATTGAAAAGCATGTAAGAAAACCTGCTGACACCCCTACATTGTGAAATGGACTCCTGCCATATATAAGGAGAAAGATCGTTTGGTACAAAAATGTTCAAACAAATGAACCGCCCCCGCCCATAGGGGCTTGAAGAAATATATGGGCTGCATGATGCTTCCACGCAGAGCTGAATCCGGCCCGCACACTAGTACTGGTAAACCGCTTAGAGGATCTAAGTCTGTCCAGGAACCGCGGTGCGAGGCGGACCGTCCATGCTAATAAACTCTATTGGTTTCATTGGGTGACAGGGCTTGAGATGTCATTTCATCTCAATATTGGGTAAAAGTCCCACAAAATTGGAAGCAACATCTCCAAAATGGCCTTTACAGTGTTGACGGGGACGTTAGACCTCAAATCAAAGAAACAAAACAAACAAACGCAGAGCTGAAACTAACCGCACAATAGCACTGGTAAACCGCTTACAGGATCAAGCATGCCCAGGAAAATCGGTTCGAGTCGGACCGACCGTGATTATAAACTACAGTAGAACATCGATGGCTCGAACACCGATGGCTCGTTTACCATGGCTGAGTCGAATCCGTTCTTGAGTCCCTAGGGAAATTCTCTACATAAGAAATAGGAAGGATAAGATTTATGATATTTTCGTCTTTTACCTTGCACGTGTATGCTGTGTGTACTCATTAGAATCGCCTCGATGAGGGGATTCTAATGAGTACACACAGCATACATTTTTCAATACAGAACACCGAAAGATGTCCTAAAGTATCTCGTTATGCCTACTGGCAGTAGCCCTCAGTGGCTCGAACAAGCCCTGTCTCGACCATATTTTCATGGTCCCAAAGGTGTTCGAACCATTTAAGTTCGACTGTATAAGGCTTGCAATGTCATTTCATCGCAGTGTTGGGTAAAAGCCCCACAAAATTTGAAGCAACGTCTCCAAAATGACTTGTACAGTGTTGACAGGGACATTAAACCTCAAATCAAACAAAAGAAAAAACTGTCACTATATCATAGTGAGTGGGTGAGTGTTCGAGTTTTACGTACCACCAACAGCTAATCTCAATGTCAATAAAATCGGAAGGGACGTCTCGAAACTGACCCAAATAGTGTTAACGGGGACCTCAATTCGAACAAAACAAAAACTTCTGTTTAAGAGGTTCAGTATAACGGTGCACATTCTTTCCACAGACAGTGAGTGAGTGAGTGTTCGAGTTTTACGTCCCACCAACAGCTAAGGTCATATGGAGACGGGACCTCGATTTAAAGACTCATTCGAAAGTCTGGAGAAGCCCGGGATCGATCCTGCGACCCCTGGTTTACAAGGCGAGTAGCGCAACCACTACACCACGGAGGCTTCTGTCATCATATCATAGATTGTGTGTAGGCGTAAAGAGTACATATGATCTATATTTATAAAAGAATTAATAGAAAAAATGTACGAAACTATTCATAGAAAAATATGTCATTTCTGATAGTCCTGGAGGAACGGTCTTCCTCCCACACCAGATAAGAATATCCGACATTTTGCAAAGATTAGAAATCCTTATACTGTCAAACCTGTATTAAGCAAGCACCTAAGGGATAATCAAAATGTGCTTTCTTGGAACAGGTGCTTACTGAATACAGGTGAATATCAATGCATTTGCCATTTATGGGAACCAAAAGCATGCTTGGTTAAGACAGGTGGATTGCTTAATACAGGTGGTCATTATGACAGTTTTTACTGTACTCGCCAATTCAAACAGGCGCCAGATTTGTTATGCCGGTCTCGGTGTCTACATCGGATCGAGGTCGCGGGTCCGATCCAACAGTGACCGGCATTATTCTTGTGTGAAGATAAGGAGAATAGTTATCAATATGTTGATTTTTTATTTTGGTTTTACGGCCCTTTCAAAGTTTCAAGATTATCTCACTTATATCTAGCCGATCGTTAATCAGAGGTGGGCGAAAACCCGAGTACCCGGAGAAAAAAACAACCTGACCTTCCCTTGCAGAACTTGGCGTCTCACATGTGACCCGAGCCAGGCTCAAACCCACAGCGATACTGAATAACCCACAGCGATGAGAGACCTAATGATTAAGAGTCAGCGCCACTAGGCCACGGAGACCCGCCAATATATGTAAATAATGTTGATTTTTGTTTGTTTGATTTGAGGTTTTACGTCACAGTCAACACTATTTACGTCGTTTTGGAGATGTCGCTTTAAATTTTGTGGGACTTTTAAGCGGCACTGAGATGAAATGACATCTCAATCCCTGCCGCCCAATGAAGCCAATATAGTTTATAAACATGGACGGGCCGACCTGCAGCAATTTTCCTGGGCAAACTTAAACGTTCTAAGCGGATTACGAGTACTCCTGTGCGGTCGGTATCAGGTCTGCGTGGTAGCATCGTGCAGCCCATATATTTCTTCAAGCCCCTATGGGCGGGGGCGAACAATATATGTTGAAATTCCGATATTAAGATCATCTAAAATTAAGACTAATTCTGCTATAAAAAGCTTATAAGAAGGCTGCAGTTATTCTTTCTTCGTGTTTTCTGCACAAAATGTCCTCTGGTCAGGGACCACCTTTGGGACGGTTCAAAAGTGGTCTTAAAGACCACTTTTGAACAGTTCCAAAGGTTGTCTTACTATAGGAGGTTTACTGTATGTGGAAAGAATGTGCACGGTAATACTGAATCTCTTAAACATAAGTTTTTGTTTTGTTCGAATTGAGGTTTAATGTCCCCGTCAACACCATTTGGGTCAGTTTCGAGACGTCCCTTCCGATTTTATTGAAATTGAGATGAAATGACTTCTCAAGCCCTACCGCCCTAAGAAACCGCTACAGTTTAAGGAGCTGTCCGACTCGCACAACTTTTCCTCGGAAGCTTATACCTAAGAGTGGTTTACCAGCAGTTAAGTTCGGTCGGTCTCAGCTCTGCGCGGAAGCTCCATGCAGCCCAGTCTTAGTTTTAAGTTTGTTTGTTTGTTTGATTTGAGGTTTAACGTCCCCGCCAACACTTTATAGGTCATTTTGGAAACGTTGCTTCAAATTTTGTGGGAGTTTTACCCGACATTGAGATGAATTGACATTTCAAGCCCTGTTGTCAATGAAACCCGTAGGGTTTATGAGCATTCGACAGTCCGGCTCGCACCGCTTTGCCTGGGCAGGCTTTGATCATCTACGTGGTTTATCAGTACTTGTGTGCGGTCGGTTTCAGCTCTGCATGGAAGCATCATGCAGCCCATCTATTTCTTAAAGCCCTGATGGGCGGGGGCCTCTTAGATTTAAGTATGCCCAGGAAAAGTCCATGTTGTCTACTAGTATTTTCTGGACCGTTAAACGATTTGTAATCCGCCCTCGCAAAACCTCGTGTTGTTCACTATATTTGCTGCACGTGCAAGATTATTTGTTTGTATTGGAGTTTAACACTGACGACAGCCCTTATTGAATCAGCGGAAGGGAGAGATGTGTGTGTGTGTGTGTGTGTGTGTGTGTGTGTGTGTGTGTGTGTGTGTGTGTGTGTGTGTGTGTGTGTGTGTGTGTGTGTGTGTGTGTGTGTGTGTGTGTGTGTGTGTGTGTGTGTGTGTGTGTGTGAATTCGGGTTTAACGTCGCTTTCAACAATTTTTCAGTCATATCACGACGGTCCGGAAGGGAGAGAATGACCCTAGAAAAGATTCCATGATCAATCTCCACGAAAGAATGTTACCGACCCCGGCAAGTATCGAGTGCGTGCAGGTTGAGTGTGAGAGTTTCAGTTTTACGTCCCACCAACAGCTAAGGTCATTCGGAGACGGGACCTCGGTTTAAAGACTCATCCGAAAGTCTGGAGAAGCCCGGAATCGAACCTGCGACCCCTGGTTTACAAGGCGAGTAGCGCAACCACTCGACCACGGAGGCTTCTAGAGCGTGCAGGTTGAAAGTTGACCAGAATTGAAATTGAAAGCTCACATTGCATACGGGAATGGGAACACCTTCAGGGGAGGCAACTCCCGCAAAAGTATTTTTGCCTCCCATGTCAATAGGGGTCAACTCTTTAAGAGTAGACCCCTTTTTTTTTAGTGTTACAGGGCTTATAGAAAAGTAAACAGGAAGTCCCGAAAGTTGTCTCCCTTTGAAAAATGGCGGCAAAATCTGCCAGGTGTTCCCATTCCCCTTAAAGCATTGTCAGTTGACGGCAAATCTGCGATTGAAAACTCGCATAAAGCTATGACAATTCAGCAGATTCCATATATTGTCCTTCATTTAATTCCACCTTTAATTGTGTGTTGCCTTCTTTTTCACGAAACACCGTGTAAAGCGTGTATTCATACGTCGTGTTTTGCCTTAGCAACACTGAAATTTCAATGAATTGATCGCTGATGGTTCGTTTACCATGGCTGATTCGAACCCGTTCTTTAGTCCCTGAGAAATTCTTCCGATAGTTCAATGTTGTGAGGGTTCTTTTCTTTTCTAAGTTTGAAAATGTATGTTGTGTGTACTCATTAGAATCGCGTCGATGAGGCGATTCTAATGATTACACACACCATGCATCAATGTCATTGGCCCCCGTCATTAGCTAGTTTAAGGTTGGGATTGTGAGGAATAACTAAGGGAGCTTTTCTCATCGAAACTTGAAAATGTATGCTGTGCGTGCTCATCGAGGCGATTCTAATGATTATACACAAAATACCTCAATTTCATTTGCCCCCGTCATTCGATAGTTCATGTTTGGAATTATTAGGGATAACTGAGGGAGCTTTTCTTCTCTAAGATTGAAAATGTATGTTATGTGTACTATGATGAGGCGATTCTAATGATTACACGCACCATACCTCAATTTAAGGAGCCCCCGTCAGTCGGGGCTTGAACAAATAGAATGGGCTGCGATACGTTTCCACGCTGAGTTTAAACCATGCGCAAAAAAGTTTGTTTGATTGTTTGATTTGAGGTTTAACGTCCAAGTCAACACTGTAAAGGTCATTTTGGAGACGTTGCTTTCAATTTTGTGGGACTTTTACCCGACATTGAGATGAAATGACTTCTCAAGCCCTGTCGCCCAATGAACCCAATAGGGTTTATTAGCATGGACGGTCCGCCTCGCACCGCGGTTCCTGGCCAGGCTTAGATCCTCTAATCGGTTTACCAGTACTAGTGTGCGGGCCGGATTCAGCTCTGCGTGGAAGCATACAGCCCATATATTTCTTCAAGCCCCTATGGGCGGGGGCTACGTGAGTACTGGTGCATGTAAACCGCTTAGAGGGTCTAATATGTTCTATAAAAGGGTTATCCTTTGGAAGCAAGGAATACACCATAGTACTGAAAAATATGGAGTGTACATGTTTTCTGGGCCAGACTAGCTAGTTTCGGCCAATTAGGCCTCATCAGTGACCCTCAGATATTTTCAAAATTCCACTATGGAATCAATGATCCCAAAGGACGAGAAAATATAATCTACACTATGATGTAGGGCAGGGAGACGTTTTACCGCCGCCACACAGTCCCACACACCAGCTGTATATATAGTGAAGTTAAATATGTTCTATAAAAGGGTATCCCGGGCTTCTCCAGACTTTCGGATGAGTCTTTAAACCGAGGTCCCGTCTCCGTATGACCTTAGCTGTTGGTGGGACGTAAAACTCAAACTCACTCACTCTATAAAAGGGTTATCCTTTGGAAGCAAGGAATACACCACAGTACTGAAAAATATGGAGTGTACATGTTTTCTGGGCCAGACTAGCTAGTTTCGGCCACTTGGGCCTCATCAGCGACCCTCAGATATTTTCAAAATTCCACAAGGGAATCAATGATCCCAAAGGACAAGTAAAATATAATCTACACTATGATGTAGGGCAGGGAGACGTTTTACCGCCGCAACACAGTCCCACACACCAGCTGTAGTGAAGTTAAATATGTTCTATAAAAGGGTTATCCTTTAGAAGCAAGGAATACACCACAGAACTGAAAAATATGGAGTGTACATGTTTTCTTGGCCAGACTAGCTAGTTTCGGCCAATTAGACCTCATCAGTGACCCTCAGATATTTTCAAAATTCCACAATGGAATCAATGATCCCAAAGGACAAGAAAATATAATCTACACTATGATGTAGGGCAGGGAGACGTTAAACCTGCCCGGGAAAAATGGTGCGTGTCGGACCGTCCCTGCTTTTAAACCCTATTGGTTTGTTTAGGCGGTAGGGCCTGAGCTCTCATTTCATCTCAGTGTCGGGTGAAAGTCCCCAAAAAATTGGAAGCAACGTCTCCAAAATGACCTAAATAGTGTTGACTAGGACGTTAAACCTCAGTTCAAAGAAACAAAACCTCAACTCTGTCGTTACATCAGTCCGCAACTTCTTTGGGAATCTTCTCTCAATTATTTCAAATAATGACAGCTAAGGTGCCCACTACCAGCTTACACCCAATATGATACCCATTAAACACGTTGGATACAACAAAATTGACGCGAAACGACAAGGAACAAAGTTAGTTTTCTCCGTGAGTGTGACTCGATTAGTTATTCAAAATATTGCCTTTTTGAAGCATGTAAGAAACAGAAAATTTGATTTGTTTTTGTTTTGTTTGGTTTTTCAATGTATGATCAAATTTTATTTCACTCATGAACACTAAAACTGGTATTTTCACTCGTGGCTACGCCACCCGTGAAAATACTGCTTTTGGTGTTCATTCGATGAAATAAACTTCGATGTTACACTGAAAAAAAAAATCAAATCTCCTCTATATCTTATATTTTTATTCCCATTTTGAATGTGAGAAACCATCACTCACTCGACGTACTTAAGCCTCGAATAAATGTTCAAGGAGCTAAAGGGATTCTTAAATAAACGTAAGAAATGAGGAGATGTTTAGTATAAGTATATTTCTAATGTTATATTCTTGTTATATATATCTGTAATTGAAAAGAAGTAAATAAAATATTGTTTAAACTAAACGTAAGGATATGGAATGAATAAAAAAGATGTACTCAGTGGGCACACGGCATCTAAGCAATGTCGGATCAACGTCGATGCAACGTCATGACATGACGTTGCATCGACGTTGATCTGACGTTGCACAATCGCTATGTGCCCGCTGGGTGGTATGCAAGAAATAGAAATGTTCAAGGTTTAAGGTTTGGATGATGGCGTTTCCAACCCTCGAGCTACCTGGGTGGATTAGAACCTCGGCTCAGCCTCGGTTTCCAACGGCCAGATCATCGCTGGCGTTGGAAACGCCGATCTACATGTATCTGGTATTAATAAAATGTTCTTACATTGTACACTTATGTTTGTTTCTTTGAATTGAGGTTTAACGTCCCCGTCAACACTATTTAGGTCATTTTGTGGACGTTGCTTCCAGTTTTGTGGGACTTTTATCCGACATTGAGATGAAATGACACCACAAGCCCTGTCGCCTAAACAAACCGATAGGTTTATATGCAGGGACGGTCCGACTCGCGCCATTGTGTCTGGACAGGCTTAGACCTTCTAAGCGGTTTACCAGTATGCGGTCGATTTCCGCACTGCGTGGAAGCACCTTGCAGCCCAATCTCTTTCTGCAAGCCCCGATGGGCGGGGGCCACGCACATTTATGTATCCCATCAGGCAAGTGTCGTTTGAACAACATCGCAGCAACGTCGATGCAACGTCACGACGTCAGGACCTCACATCGATGAATACAACGTTGTCTGTAGGTTGTTTATTTTCATCGCCATGACCCTTACATATAAGCTAATTATATAAATTTCCGTGAAATTGTGTAGCTCGGAAACTTTGAAAATCCTAGCCGTCCTTTAATAGTTCAGGGAATCCGGACCCATGTACTTTTGACATAGATATAATAGGAACTATAACGAGAGAAAAGCGCCCTTTTGCGCATAATTGAGCTCTCTTTAACCACCCGACCACACATACTTGTCGATTTGTCGTCAATATATAGGCCTACAGTGAACTTCCGCTATTAAAACGACCTACAATTAAGACTAATTCTGCTTAAAAAAACTCAATAAGTAGGCTGCAGTTATTCTTTCTTTTTTTTTAGCTCACCGTCACGTAGTGACGAGGTGAGCTTTTGGGATCACTTTTTGTCCGTCGTCCGTCGTGCGTGCATGCGTCCGTCCGTGCGTGCGTAAACAATTTCTTCAAACGACATCTCCTCCTAAACCACTGATCGGATTTTGACTAAACTTCACAGGAATGATCCTTAGGTGGTCCCCTTTCAAATTTGTTCAAATGGTTCTGGTCCGTTGCACATATAGGTCACAGGAGCCAAAAATAGATTTTTTCACCGAAAACTTAAAAAATCTTCTTCTCTGAAACTGCAAGGCCCAGGTCTTTGATATTTGGTATGAAGCTTCATCTAGGGGACCCCTACCAAGATTGTTCAAATTATAGTGCTAGGGCCAAAAATGCCCATGCCCGGGGCCCTTTGGTTTTACATAGTATTATATAGGGAAAATCTTTAAAAATCTTCTTCTCTGAAACCGCAAGGCCCAGGTCTTTGATATTTGGTATGAAGCTTCATCTAGTGGACCCCTACCAAGATTGTTCGAATTAAAGTGCTGGGGCCAAAAATGCCCCCGCCCCGGGGCCCTTTGGTTTTACATGGGCTTATATAGGGAAAATCTTTAAAAATCTTCTTCTCTGAAACCGCAAGGCCCAGGTCTTTGATATTTGGTGTGAAGCTTCATCTAATGGACCCCTACCAAGATTGTTCAAATTATAGTGCTGGGGCCAAAAATGCCCCCGCCCCGGGGCCCTTTGGTTTTACATGGGCTTATATCGGGAAAATCTTTAAAAATCTTCTTCTCTGAAACTGCAAGGGCCAGGTCTTTGCTATTTGGTATGAAGCTTCATCTAGTGGACCCCTACCAAGATTGTTCAAATTATAGTGCTAGGGCCGAAAATGCCCCCGCTCCGGGGCCCTTTGGTTTTACATAGGCTTATATAGGGAAAATCTTTAAAAATCTTCTACTTTGAAACTGCAAGGCCTAGGTCTTTGATATTTGGTATGAAGCTTCATCTTGCGAACCTCTACCAAGATTGTTCAAATTATAGCCCTGGAGCCAAAAATACCCCCGCTCTGGGGCCCTTTGGTTTTACATAGACTTATATAGGGAAAATCTTGAAAAATCTTCTTCTCTGAAACCACAGGGCCTAGGTCTTTAATATTTGGAATGAAGCTTCAGCTAGTGGACCTCTACCAAGATTGTTCAAATTATATCCCTGAGGCCAAAATTGCCCCCGCCTCGTGGCGCTTTGGTTTTACATAGACTTATATAGCGAAAATCTTGAAAAATATTTTTCTATGAAACCACAAGGCCTATGTCTTTGATATTTGGTGTGAAATTTCGTCTAGTTGACCTCTATCAAGATTGTTCAAATTATAGCCCTGGGGCCCAAAATGCCCTCGCCCTGAGACCCTTTGGTTTTACATAGGCTAAAAAAGGGAAAATCTTTAAAAATCTTCTTCTCTGAAACTGCAAGGCTAATGTCTTTGAAATTTGGTATGGAGCTTCATCTAGTGGACCTCTACCAAGATTGTTCAAATTATAGCCCTCGGGCCACAAATGCCCCCACCTCGGGGCCCTATGGTTTTACATAGACTTATATAGAGATACTCTTTGATGAAAATCTTCTTCTCTGAAACAGCAAGGCCCAGGTCTTGATATTTGGTGTGAAGCTTCATCTAGTGGAACTCTATCAAGATTGTTTAAATTATAGCCCTGAAACCAAAAATGCCCCCGCCCCGGGGCCATTTTGTTTTACATAAGCTTATGTAGGGAATATCTTTAAAAAAATCTTCTTCCCTGAAACCGCAAGGCCCAGGTCTTTGATATGTGGTATGTAGCTTCATCTAGTGGACCTTTGCCAAGATTGTTCAAATTATAGCCTTTGTTGATGTTTTGTATGAAGCTTAATCTTTTTAGACCTCCCTCAACATTATGCACATTATAACCCTGGGGTCAATAATGGCCCTCCCCGGGGCCCACTTGTTACTCTATAGATCAGGTGAGCAATCCAGGGCCATCATGGCCCTCTTGTTGTTGTTGTTTTTTTTTTTTTTCTGCAAACTGTGACCTCTGTTCAAAGACCATCTTTTGGACTGTTCAAAAGTGGACTGTTCAAAAGTGGTCATCCGCGCAGTCTCGCCAGAACCTTCGCTGCTCGCTCATACAAGCAGTGAATCAAGAGGAACCTTCAGACAAAAAGCCATATCCCTGGTCCCTCTGAATGGCTGGGCATGCGCAGTTAAAATTTGTCATGACGGAATGCTCGAAGACACAAATTCGCTTGGCGGGGCATTTTAAGAATTGATGAATGTTGGTCAAACTCGTTACAATATTTAATTACAGTGACTTTGATAAGCTTTTTGTCATCTGACCATTTTCTTTTAGCTCGCCTGTCATGTAATGACGAAATGAGCTTTTGGATCACTTTTCGTCAGTCGTCCGTGCACGCATGAGTCCGTCTGTCAGTAAACAATTTCTTCAAACGACATCACCTCCTAAACCACTGATCGGATTTTGACCAAACTTCAAAGGAATGATCCTTAGAGGGTTCCCTTTCAAAGTTGTTCAAACGGTTCCGGTCAATTGCATGCCAAAGTCACGGGAGCCAAAAATAGATTTTGTTTAATAAAAACTTAGCATCTTCTCTGAAACCGCAAGGTCCAGGCCTTCGACATTTGGTGTGTGAAGTGAAGTGTTTGAGTTTTACGTCCCACCAATAGCTAAGGTCATACGGAGACGGGACCTCGGTTTAAAGACTCATCCGAAAGTCTGATATATATTTGGTGTGTAGCTTCATCTAGTGGACCTCTACCAAGATTGTTCAAATTATTGTCCTGGGGTCAAAAATGCCCCCGCCCCATGGCACTTTGGTTTTACATAGACTTTCATAGGGAAAAGCTTTAAAAATCATCTTGTCTGAAATAAGAAGGCTCAGGTGTTTGGTATATGGTATGAGTGAGTGAGTGAGTGAGTGAGTTTTAGTTTTACGTCCCATCAACAGCTAAGGTCATACGGAGACGGGACCTCGGTTTAAAGACTCATCCGAAAGTCTGGAGAAGCCCGGGATCGATCCTGCGATCCCTGGTTTACAAGGCGAGTAGCGTAACCACTGCACCACGGAGGCTTCTGGTATATGGTATGAAGCTTCATCTTGTGCATCTCTATCAAGATTGTTCAAATTACAGCCCTGGGACCAAACAAGAGGCTCAATGAGCCTAAACCGCTCACCTGAGGAACTTAAGTTTTAACAATTCACAGACTTGACTACTAAATCTGCTAATAGAATCCAGCCCATTGACCCTTACAGGATATAAGTCATGATTATTGCATTGCATTCCAAGTTTGAGACTTCTAGCTTCTATAGTTCCTGAGAAATCTTTGACGAAAATGTAACATTGGTCAAAATGGAGAGAAAGAAGAATGAAAGAACAGATGAACAAATAAGCTGAGAAAGCCCAATGTCTCTTACACAAAATAAGTCATCATTATTCTATTGAATACCAAATTTGATGCTTCTAGCTTTTATAGTTCCTGAGAAATCTTTGATTAAAAATTTAACATTGGTCTATTATTTCTATATGGAGAGAAAGAAGAATGAAGGAACAAATGAACCAGACTAGCCCCAAAACCTAATGCAGCCTTTCCCCTTGCCCAGTGGTGCTACACATAAAATTTAAACAAGATTGGTCGACTGCCTTCTGAGATATGCTTCATTGAAAGTGTGGACGACGGATGGACGGACGACAGACGACGGACTCCGGAGCCTTGGTATACTATCGGCTCACTGGAGCCTTTGGCTCAGGTGAGCTAAAAATTCAAGTCGCTATTTCTGTCTCAACATTTTCCCTACGTTAAGTCTATGGGCAAATTTTTTTGTCTCTCAAGGTCACGTAACTCCGAGGTCAATATTCCGATTCGGCCCAAAATCGAACTTAACCGAGATTTTATGCCTGTCCTCGTTACCTGCAAGTTTGAAGCTGATATGAATAAAAATAAAGTTGCTATTGTGGTCAAAACGTATTTTTTATGCTCAAGGGCAGGTAACTCCAAGGCAAATATTCCGATTCGGCCCAAAATCGAACTTAACCCAGATTTTATGTCTGTCCTCGTTACCTGCAAGTTTGAAGCTGATCTGAAAAAAATTCAAGTCGCTATCGTAGTCGCAACATTTTCCCTAATTAAGTCTATGGGCAAATTTTTTGTCGCTCAAGGTCACGTAACTCCGAGGTCAATATTCCGATTCGGCCCAAAATTGAACTAACTTAACCGAGATTTTATGCCTGTCCTCGTTACCTGCAAGTTTGAAGCTGATATGAATAAAAATAAAGTTGCTATCGTGGTCACAACGTATTTTTTATGCTCAAGGACAGGTAACTCCAAGGCAAATAATCCGATTCAGCCCAAAATCGAACTTAACTGAGATTTTATGTCTGTCCTCGTTACCTGCAAGTTTGAAGCTGATCTGAAAAAAATTCAAGTCGCTATCGTAGTCACAACATTTTCCCTATGTAAAGTCTATGGGCAAACTTTTTTGTCGCTCAAGGTCATGTAACTCCGAGGTCAATATTCCGATTCGAACTTAACTGAGATTTTATGCCTGTCCATTTTACCTGCAAGTTTGAAGCTGATCTGAATAAAAATAAAGTTGCTATCGTGGTCACAACGTATTTTTTTATGCTCAAGGGCAGGTAACTCCAAGGCAAATAATCCGATTCGGCCCAAAATCTAACTTAACCGAGATTTTATGTCTGTCCTCGTTACCTGCAAGTTTGAAGCTGATCTGAAAAAAATTCAAGTCGCTATCGTAGTCACAACATTTTCCCTATGTTAAGTCTATGGGCAAATTTTTTGTCGCTCAAGGTCATGTAACTCCGAGGTCAATATTCCGATTCGGCCCAAAATCGAACTTAACCGGGATTTTATGCCTGTCCTCGTTACCTGCAAGTTTGAAGCTGATCTGAATAAAAATAAAGTTGCTATCGTGGTCACAACGTATTTTTTCATGCTCAAGGGCAGGTAACTCCAAGGCAAATAATCCGATTCGGCCCAAAATCGAACTTAACCGTGATTTTGTTTCTGTCCTCGTTACCTGCAAGTTTGAAGCTGATCTGAAAAAAAGTCGCTATCGTAGTCACAACATTTTCCCTATGTTAAGTCTATGGGCAAATTTTTTGTCGCTCAAGGTCACGTAACTCCGAGGTCAATATTCCGATTCTGCCCAAAATCGAACTTAACCGAGATTTTATGCCTGTCCTCGTTACTAGCTACAGTGATGACAACATTTTCCCCATGTTAAGTCGATAGGCAATTTTTCGGGCGCTCAAGGGGATGTAACTCTTGAGTGAATTATCTGATTCGGCCCAAAATCGAACTTGACCGAGATTTTATGCCTGTACTGGTTATCTGCAAGAATGAAGTCGATCAGAAAAAAATTGACGGAGCTAGAGTGATGACAAGCTTTTTCCTATGTGAAGTCTATGGGAGCTAGATGTTGCCATGGCAACCAGAGTTCCACTCAGATCTGCCTGAAAACCTAATGAAGCCTTTCCACTTGCCAAATAATGCGACACATGAAATTTGATCAAAGTTGGCCAAGTAGTCTTTAAGATATACATTTTTGAAATTCCCATTAACCCAAATGCAAAAACACACAAGGGCAGGTAACTCCTAAGTGAATGATCCGATTCTGCCAGTTATCGAACTTGACCAAGATTTCATGGCTGTGCTGGTTATCTGCAAGAATAAAGCCAATCTGAAAATAATTGAAGCAGCTACGGTGATGACAACATTCTCCCCATGTTAAGTCAATAGGCAATTTTTTCAACGCTCAAGGGCACGTAACTCCTGAGTGAATAATCCGATTCAGCCCAAAATCGAACTTGATCGAGATTTCATGCCTGTCCTCGTTATCTGCAAGAATGAAGTCGATCAGAAAAAAATTGACGGAGCTAGAGTGATGACAAGCTTTTTCCTAACACTCAAGGGCACGTAACTCCCGAGTGAATAATCCGATTCAGCCCAAAATCGAACTTGATCGCGATTTCATGCCTGTCCTCGTTATCTGCAAGAATGAAGTCGATCAGAAAAAAATTGACGGAGCTAGAGTGATGACAAGCATTTTCCTATGTTAAGCCTATGGGAGCTCTTTGTTGCTGTGGCAACCAGAGTTCTCATCTGATCTGCACGAAAACCTAATACAGCCTTTCCCCCTACCTGATGATGGTTCATATGAAATTTGATCAAGGCTGGCCCACTGGTTCCAGAGATATACTTCGTTGAAAGTGTGGTTGACGGACGCCGGCTCGTGGTATACTAATACCTCACATGAGCCTTCGGCTCAGGTGAGCTAATAATGCGACACATGAAATTTGATCAAAGTTGGCCAAGTAGTCTTTAAGATATACATTTTTGAAATTCCCATTAACCCTAATGCAAAAACACACAAGGGCAGGTAACTCCTAAGTGAATGATCCGATTCTGCCAGTTATAGAACTTGACCCAGATTTCATGGCTGTGCTGGTTATCTGCAAGAATAAAGCCAATCTGAAAATAATTGAAGCAGCTACGGTGATGACAACATTCTCCCCATGTTCAGTCAATAGGCAATTTTTTCAACGCTCAAGGGCACGTAACTCCTGAGTGAATAATCCGATTCAGCCCAAAATCGAACTTGATCGAGATTTCATGCCTGTCCTCGTTATCTGCAAGAATGAAGTCGATCAGAAAAAAATTGACGGAGCTAGAGTGATGACAAGCTTATTCCTAATTCCCATTAACCCTAATGCAAAAACACACAAGGGCAGGTAACTCCTAAGTGAATGATCCGATTCTGCCAGTTATAGAACTTGACCCAGATTTCATGGCTGTGCTGGTTATCTGCAAGAATAAAGCCAATCTGAAAATAATTGAAGCAGCTACGGTGATGACAACATTCTCCCCATGTTAAGTCAATAGGCAATTTTTTCAACGCTAAAGAGCACGTAACTCCTGAGTGAATAATCCGATTCAGCCCAAAATCGAACTTGATCGAGATTTCATGCCTGTCCTCGTTATCTGCAAGAATGAAGTCGATCAGAAAAAAATTGACGGAGCTAGAGTGATGACAAGCTTTTTCCTAATTCCCATTAACCCTAATGCAAAAACACACAAGGGCAGGTAACTCCTAAGTGAATTATCCTATTCTGCCAGTCATCGAACTTGACCGAGATTTCATGGCTGTGCTAGTTATCTGCAAGAATAAAGCCAATCTGAAAATACTTGAAGCAGCTACGGTGATGACAACATTCTCCCCATGTTAAGTCAATAGGCAATTTTTTCAACGCTCAAGGGCACGTAACTCCTGAGTGAATAATCCGATTCAGCCCAAAATCGAACTTGATCGAGATTTCATGCCTGTCCTCGTTATCTGCAAGAATGAAGACAATCAGAAAAAAATTGACGGAGCTAGAGTGATGACAAACTTTTTCCTATGTTAAGTCTATGGGAGCTATTTGTTGCCATGGCAACCAGAGTTCCAATCCGATCTGCCCGAAAACAGTATACAGCCTTTCCCCTTACCTGATAATGCTTCACATGAAATTTGATCAAGATTGGCCCACTGGTTCCGGAGATATACTTCTTTGAAAGTGTGGACGACGGACGACGACGGACGACGACGGACGACGGACGCCGGCTCGTGGTATACTAATACCTCACATGAGCCTTCGGCTCAGGTGAGCTAAAAATGCCCTCGCCCGTGGGCCGCTTGGTTTTATATGGAGTTTTATAGGAAAAAAAATAAAAACTCTTCTCCTCTGAAACGCAAGGCTCAGGTCTTTGATATTTGGTGTGTAACTTCATCTGCTGGACCTCCACCAAGATTGTTCAAATTGTAGCCCTGAGGCCAAAAATGCCCCGCCCCTGGCCCCTTTTAGATTTACATTAACTTATATAGCGAAAAACTTTAAAAATCTTCAAGGTCCAGGGCTTTGATATTTGGTATGAAGCTTCATCTAGTGTACCTCTACCAACAGTATTCAAATTATAGTCTTGGGGCCAAAAATGCCCCGCCCCGGGGCCCTTTGGTTTTACATAGGAAAGTACAGGGAAAATCTTCTTCTCTGAAACCGCAAGGCCCAGGTCTTTGATATTTGGTATGAAGCTTCATCTAGTGGACTCCTACCAAGACTGTTCAAATTATAGCCCTCGGGCCAAAGATGCCCCCGCCCGTGTCACTTTGGTTTTACATAGACTTATATAGCAAAAATCTTTAAAAACCTTCTTCTCTGAAACCGCAAGGCCCGGGTCTTTGATATTTGGTATGAAGCTTAATCCAGTGGACCAAGTCTACCAAGTTTATTCGAATTATAGCCCTTGGGCCAAAAAAGCCCAAGCCCTGTGGCCCTTTGTTTTTACATAGGCTAATATAGGGAACATCTTTAAAAATCTTCTTCTCTAAAACCACAAGGTCCAGGCCTTTGATATTTGGTGTGAAGTATCATCTAATAGACCTCTATCACGATTGTTTAAATTATAGCCCTAGCGCTAAACATGTGCCCTTCCTGGGCCCTTTGGTTTAACATAGGCTTATGTAGGGAATATCTTTAAAAATTTTCTTTCCAGGTCTTTGATATTTGGTGTGTAGCTTCATCTAGTGGACCTTTGCTAAACCCTATTGGTTTCATTTGGATAGGGCTTGGGATGTCGTTTCATCTCAATGTTGGGTAAAAGTCCCGCAAAATTGGAAGCAAGGTCTCCAAAATTACCTTTATAGTGCTGACGGTGACGTAAAACCGCAAATCAAACAAACAAATAAAATAGCCCTTGAGCCAAAACTGCCCCCACCCCGGGGCCCTTTGATTTTACATTGACTTATATAGGGAAAATCTTTTTAAAAAATCTTCTTTTCTGAAACCTGAAGGTTCAGATCTTTGATATTTGGCATGAAGCTTTATCGAGTGGACCTCTATTAATATTATTCAAGTTGTAGCCCTGGGGCCAAACATGCCAGCTTCCCCGGGGCCCACTGGTTTTACATTGACTTATATAGGGAAAATCTTTATAAATCTTCTTGTCTGAAACCAGAAGGCTCAGTTCTTTGATATTTGGTTTGAAGCTGTGTCCTGTGGAGGTTGACCAAGATTGATTAAATTATAGCCCTGGGGCCAAAAATGGCTCTGCCCCGGAGCCCACTGGTTTTACATAGGCTTATATAGGGAATACCTTTAAAAAATCTTCTTGTCTGAATCCAAAAGGCTCAGGTCTTTGATAATTGGTATGAAGCTTTGTCTAGTAGACCTCTACCAAGATTGTTCCAATTATAGCCCGAAGCCAAAAAAATGGGCCCACCCCGGTGCCCACTGGTTTTACATATACTTATGTTTACATGTAGGTTAAACCTTTGACAATCTTCTCCTCTGAAACCGAAAGGCCAATGTCTTTGATCTTTGGTATAAAGTTTCATGCAGTTGACCTCTACCAAAATTGTTCAAATTAATGCCCTGGGCCAAAAATGGGCCCACCACGGAGCCCACTTGTTTTACATAGACTTATATTAGGAAAACCTTTGAATATCTTCTTGTCTGAAATCAGGTCTTTGATATTTGGTATGAAGTTTTGTCTTGTAGATATCTACAAAGATTGTTCAAACTATAGCTCTGGGGCCAAAAATGGCTGCAGCCCGGGACCCGCAGGTTGTACATAGACTTATATAAGGAAAGCCTTTAAAAAT
Organism: Lucinisca nassula; assembly: GCA_963580285.1. Classification (NCBI taxonomy): domain Eukaryota; kingdom Metazoa; phylum Mollusca; class Bivalvia; order Lucinida; family Lucinidae; genus Lucinisca; species Lucinisca nassula. The sequence goes on from OY757027.1 coordinate 74,359,685, forward strand.
CTTCTTTATTGAAACAAGAATGCTCCGTTCTTTGACATTTGCAGTAGCGAATCTCAGAGGCCGGCGTATGTAGATTTAAAAACATTTTTCTCGAGAAAAAATTCGATGGGACTATAATTCAAAGATGAAAATGCCTGTCGAGTCAGAATTTCATGCTCTTGACACAACCTGTTTGATAAAATTCACCTTTGAAAAATAGACAGATATGAAACTTTGTGTACATTTCTTTCCGATGAAATACCACACAAACACCATTCTCAGCAAAAAGTGTGTATAAAAATGCGGTAAACTTGAGAAAAATCTGGGTCGTTTCAGTGGGTTCAGAAAAGACAAAAATTAATATATTTAGCGATAAACTGGAAATTTTTCACCATAATCATTAAATCGGAAATTGAATAATCTGCAACTGAGTTAAATTTCAGGAAAATCTATTTCTGACCATTTTATTCCAAAAAAAACTGAACTACTTCCGGTCGTTGAACAGGAACAAAAGCCAGCCAACATGGCTGTAAACACAGGAAAATAACGAGACGAAAAGACTAACCCTGTAGTATTTCTCCAGCTACTGTTTTGTTTACCCCGCCTGCAGTTCATCAGGTTTTCCTTGTAAATCAGAACTCCCGATGTTTACTTTATTTTTCCATTTGTGTCAAAAATAGCCTCGAAGAATCTGTCAATATACGCATCTTCCATGCCATAATAGGTATATTGCCAACAACAACAACAAAAACATATGACGTATACATTTGTACTGACGTCATATACGAAAAACCAATACTACCTTATTTGCCCATCAAATAATCAAGATCAAATAACAATGTAGACTAACAATATGGACATAATGAGCACCTTACTCTGTTAACTGCCAGTTCACGCGCAGCCTAAGTTTCAACTAGTCCCATCCACCTCGAAACACAAATAACCTTAAATTTCAATCACGTTTGCTCAACAATGCTTTATTTTAGTTGTCACTACTGCTCAATCATGATAGAGAGAGAGAGAGAGAGATGAGAGAGAGAGAGAGAGAGAGAGAGAGAGAGAGAGAGAGAGAGAGAGAGAGAGAGAGAGAAGAGAAGAGAGAGAGAGAGAGAGAGAAAGTTTGTTTGATTTGAGGTTTAACGTCCCGACACAAAAAAGGTCATTTTGAGGACGTTGCTTCTAACTTGTGGACTTTTACCCGGCATTGAGGTGAAATGACATCCCAAGCCCTGCCGCCCAATGAAACCAATAGGGTTTATAAGCATGTAAGGGGCCGACACGCACCGCTTTGCCTGGGCAGGCTTAGATCCTCTCAGCGGTTTATCAGTAATCATGTGCGGGTCGGTTTCAGCTCTGCGTGGAAGCATCGTGCAGCCCATCTATTTCTTCAAGCCCCAATGGGCGGGGGCAGAGAGAGAGACAGAGAGAGAGAGAATAATTTGATTGCACTCTGACGTAAATGAAATGAAATAAAATGAAAAAAATCCGCCCAACCGAGCTAGCAAAGCGTGCCGGGCCAACGTCTGGCCGACAGCGATACGACGTCTTAACGCTGGGCTGACTTACGTCGTATCGCTGTCGGTCCGACGTTGGCCTGTTTGTGCTAGCCGGGCACTATCCGCAAGAAAGAGATACCAGGGTCTTAAAGTAGAACCACAAAAGTCGCGCGGTGGAGGATGCTCCTAGAAAACCGACCAAAAGTGGATAATTTATTTTTATTCGCAGTTTTTTTTTTTTTTACCATCCCTATTAGTTTTTTTGTGTGTTCGTGATGGGGTAATTTATCGGACTTTGCCACATAGTGCGATACAGGCTTGTTTGTAGAAATTATTTCTACAAACAAGCTGTAGCGCAATGGAGACAAGCTGTAGCGCCATGGAGAACCTTCCCCCCCCCCTCCCCACCCCAAACCCCGAACCCCCACAATCTTTCATGCCCAGTGTCACAACAATTGTATGATCGTAGGCGGTTTATCCTTTTCAGGCAGGTAATCTTTGAAAGACGAAAGCCGCCTCACCTTGAAATTAATGAAAGTCATGTCATAATAAAACCCAGGTCTGAGTATAGGCTGAGAAAAAAAGTCATGAGCGAGGATTTAGACTGTTTCGTCCTGTATTTGTTTAATGTCCCCGTCAACACTGCATGTGTAGGTCATTTTAGAGACGTTTCTTCCAATCTTGTGGGACTTTTACCCGACATTGAGATGAAATGGGCAAGCGTTAAGATGTCGCATCGTTGTCACCCCGACGTTGTCCTGTATTTGTTTAACGTCCCCATCAACACTGCATGTGTGGGTCGTTTTTGAGACGTTGCTTCCAATTTTGTGGATCATTTACCCGGCATTGAGATGAAATGGGCAAGCTTAGATCCTCTTAGCGGTTTACCAGTACTCGTGTGCGGTCGGTTTGAGCTCTGCGTGGAAGCATCAAGCAGCCCAACTATTTCTTCAAGCCCCAATGGGCGGGGGTCAGGCCTTTACTGATCTTTTATAAATCTAAGGGTCTACAGAGTCTACTGTTCACACATACGAATGCAAACAGTGTAGATCCAGATAAGATGCCGCAAAATAAGTTATCTCAACCATAACGATTGTCATTCTATTACTGATTTACATCGACCAAAAACCCGATGGGTGAGTAATATCACAAAAACAGACCTATATAATTTTGACACCCTTTAAACGCCACTTAAGTGTAGTAAAACTGGGGTTTACAGGGGTATACTTTGCCACCGCCCACCGGGGCTTTCAAAAATAGATTGGGCTGCACAATGCTTCCACGCAGAGCTGAAACCGACCGCACACGAGTACTGTTAAACTGCTTAGAAGGTCTCAGCCTGCCCAAGCAAAGTGGCGCGAGTCCTGATGACCTACACATGCAGTGTTGACGGGGACGTTAAACAAATACAGGACGAAACAGTCTAAAATCCTCGCTCAGGACGCTAACCTCATGCATATAAACACTATTGGTTTCATTGGGCGGCAGGAATTGAGATGTCATTTCATCTCAATGTTCGGAAAAAAGTCCCACAAAATTGGAAGCAGTGAGTGAGTGAGTGTTTGAGTTTTACGTCCCATCAACAGCTAAGGTCATACGGAGACGGGGCCTCGGTTTAAAGACTCATCCCAAAGTCTGGAGAAGCCCGGGATTGATCCTGCGATCCCTGGTTTACAAGGCGAGTAGCGTAACCACTACACCCCGGAGGCTTCTAAAGCATTGAAGCAATGTCTCCAAAATGACCTAAATAGTGTTGACGGGCACATTAACCGCAAATCAATCAATCAAACAAACAAACAAACAGGGGTATACATTATTTACCCAACATTGAGATGAAATGACATCTCAAGCCTACCATCCGAGGTAGGCCTACCCGCTTGTCCAGCGGGCACACAACGTTTACGCAACGTCGTATCAACGTCGATGCAACAGAATGATGGTGCATCGACGTTTAAAAGTCATTTGTCCCACCCAACATTGAGATGAAACGACATCTCAAGACTACCACCCCAGGTACCCGCTTGTCCAGCGGGCACACAACGTTTACGCAACGTCGTATCAACCTCGATGCAACAGCATGATGTTGCATGGACGTCTAAAAGTCATTTGCATCCCCCCCCCACCCCACCCCCCACCCCGAAGCGGTTTTACACCAGCACAAAAGTTCGGTCGGTTGTTTCAGCTCGGCGCAGAAGCTCATGCAGCCCAATCCAATTTTCTCCAAGCTATG